>JAHLJT010007860.1:0-26409 GCA_031308135.1 Acheta domesticus
CCGGTAACACGTGCTCAGTGGTTTGCGACCTGGCAACGTCGCTCCCCTCCACTCACAAATGTCAATCACCTTCTTAATTTAATCGGACCTTATATACTGTGGTAGCGTGAGTACCTGCGCGCCGCGCTGCAGCAGCGCGTGTGCGCAGTGGGCGTGGCCCCTGAACGCCGCCAGGTGCAGCGCCGTGAGCCCGTTGGCGTTGACGGCGCTCAGCTCCGCGTCGGCGCCGGGCAGCCGCAGCAGCCCTTGCAGGCGGCTCACGTCGCCAGCCAGGGCGGCCTCTTGCAGCGCCGACCCCACCACACGCCCTTTGTTTAAAAATCAAAATATGAAAATAAAAAAATTATAAACAGAAATAAATAAAGAAATAAAAAAGTAAAAATTAAAAATTTAACTTTCTTTTATTTTTATTTTTATTTTTTAAATTATTATGATTTAAAAAATTATAATTGATTTAATTATAATACAAATTATAATAAAATTAAATTATTATAATTTTTGTTCAGTTATTTGGTCAACATTTTCTTAAGGCCCAGAATAAAAGAAAGGAAAAAAACACGCGATATTAGCAACGTTTGAAAAACTAGACATTTTCGTTCCCTAGTTATAGAAAAACAATTCCAACGGTAATTGAACTACTGATTTGATTTTTCTGCATTGCTAATAAAATAGTAACGAACATCAGTTCTATTTCTACCACTACAAGCAAAAGGAGTGCTCGACAAAATGTGCGCACAGTGAAGCTACATTTACGTCCAGAAGCAAAACAAGGGGCCATCTGAGCATTTTCTCAATGGATCAGGGAAATTGGATAAAAAACTGACCAATATGGGAGTCATTGACCCGGAAGATGAAGTACATTGCTTGTTACAGGAGTATTAAATCTTTTTTAAAAATATATAAAATACAAATGTATTACAATACAATATGATCTTGAGATGGTTTAGGGCAGGGGGGCCAACAAGTCGATTGCGATCGACCGGTCGATTGTGAGGCCAAATTTGATCGATCGTTGATCGCTCGCAATGACTGGGCTGGATGATTTAAAAAAATAAACTAGCAGTGTTCACAGACGGACAGACAGACGGACGGACGTTTTCCATTCAATTGGTTTTTTCGGTATCAAGGACCTAGAAAACAGGGTTTCTGGCTACACCACGTGTTAGGGGATTTTTTTTCTTAATTTAGCAACTGGTTTTATCCACTTTTTCGTTTTCACGGCCCGGCAATGAATTTTTTCCGCCGAAAATTGGCCACTTTTTTCGCGCAGCTTTACGTAACTTTCCCTATACTACGTATATCACTCCGTGTATACGTACGTATACGGGAAATTAAAAATAGTTTTGAACATATATTTTACCGATCTACTGATATTTCGCTGGAATGCACCTTATACTGAAACACAGTGTATAAACATATTATGCATTTCACACCCCTTCTTCCCCCTTAGACTACGCCTGTGACAACAAGTCGATCGCGACACACTTTTAAGATAAAAAGTAGATCTTATATACATAAAGTTGGCCACCCCTGATTTGGGGCAGGGCTGTCCAACTGGCGGCTCGCGGAGCGCATGCGATGCTCTATCGGGGTGAGCACCACCTTTATGTAAAATTTGGTTACGTTTAATTTAATTTAATTTTATTTTATTATATTTTATTTATCAAGAACTGGAAAAACTGTACATGACATGTGGGGAAAGAGACTTACCTGCGTACATTTTCTTGAGGGCCAGAATTTAAAAAAAAACGAAAATAGAAACGAAAAAATTGAATTTAGAAAATAATTATTTTAGAAAAATAAAAATATTTGAAAAAATGTTTGTTCCCGAATTATAGAAAATCAATTTCAACGGTAAATGAACTACAAGCAAAAGTAGTGAAGCTACATTTAGACATAAGATTTTTTTTCCTAGCAAATTCAGAAATACAAAATCATCTAAATGTGTTTCACTGGTGTTGTGTATGGTAGGGCCTTATACCTTTATTCTACCCCCCCCCCCCCAATTTTCAGAGCAGCGGGTCAAACCGCCGAGATCAACAACAGCGGGTCACGTGTGGACCCGGTAATGTACCGAGTACTGAAAATATGACCCGCGATCATATTAAAGTTTTGGTTTTCGCCCTTGAGGCCTTGCAAATTGGACGCCACTGGTTTAGGGTATCGACGCATGTTGTGATCACTTCAGGCACAAAATGTTTTGAAAATAAGAATTACAAACGAATCACTGGCTTGAAACTTATAGAACGCGTGGCATTGGTAATGAATAAGGCAAATATAATTTATTTGTTTTGTTTATTTTTATTATTATTTTAATTTTATTTTATTTTCTATTAAAAGAATCAACTAAAGACAGCTTCTTTATCTAAACAGCTATTTAACTGTATCCCAAGAATTTTAAGAAAACCATTAAAATGACCTTAACTGTAGCCACTACTGGTGCCTTAACCAGGACATGTAGGGAGATCAAAGATGACCACATTTTTCCATTGAACATGAAGACGGAAATTTCACTCATCCTCATTATTAAACAATTTCACATGTGCCGACGTTCAGCAGATACATGAAATCTCCTTGACTTTTGTCTGAACTGGACCTGCCAAACACTAGGGAACTCAACTCAACTAGTTACTCAACGATGTAAATGTCACATGTGTAAATTCGTTATATATTATTGCACACACTTTCACTGGCAAAGAGTTGCTTTGCTTTCTCTGCGAACCCTGTACTTCGATTTTTCTATAGTGTCCGATGACATTAGGTCATTGTTGCACCTCTTGACTTATAAAATAAATATTTTTAATTAATTCGCGAACCTTCTCAACGGGGCTTGTGACCTCAGAAATGTGTTTACTACCGTTAAAAGATTTACTTTAAAAGTCAGTAGGTGTAACAATGATCTAATGTCATCGGCCACTGTCGAAAAATCGAAGTATAAAACACTGTAACATTTTTCTCTACAACTATTTCAGAAGTTTTGCATTTCTACATTCCATGTACATTTATGGACGTTGTCGGATACAGTAATGATGACGATTCCACAAGCTGTACGAGAATATTACTCTCGCACGGCTGTCAACCAATCACATTCGTCTTAGTTCAAAAAACACGACAGAGTTCTCGCAATCGCCTACAGAAGCTCTTCGTGCTCTGCTGCGGCAGGTTGCAGTTGTAAGATAGGTGAACCACGAAACAGTGTAATAATAAAAATAATAATAATCATAATAATATAATATTATAATATAATAATAATACAAAAATAATATAATAAACATCAATTTCAAAGTCGTAAAGAAAGTATAGTCTTGTACTCTCGTAGAAATTACTCGTGAATAATAACTATCATTCGTTGCAGAATGAACTATTCTACCCACTATGTATTCTCGTATTATGATTATGGAATTTGCATGTGAGAGATATTCTTCTTTGTTGTTGAGTTCTAAAGCCCGGTCATTGTGAAACACAGATTTCCACCGGGCTGCGTGCGACAAAACGCTCACGTGTGGCAGTTTTGATTGATTCGTGATTCTGGGCGCGCCAACGGCTAAGGTAATTAATCCCGTAAGGGCAGTGCATGCTTCCATTGCAAGAGATAGCGGTGATCTTCGCTCGCTGGCCGGCGATATCCGGCGGCGACCTACGTCGGCTTGCGGGAGTTTCCCCCAATAAGGTATCTCCCACCAGCGGGGCACCGCCCCAGTCGGGCAATTCTAAGCTCCCAACTGGTCTCCCGACAAGAAGTGTGATAGTGAAGTGCATTCAGTTATTGTCAATATTTGGCGCATTTTGGAACTCTGTTGCACGTAATTTCATTCGTGGAATAGTCCTATTAAACACCACTCGTGCGTTGGAAATTCTCAAATAAACCCCTTCACGATGGAATATATCACGGTATTTCGTGTCTTTCTCAGTCGTGCCGCTAGATATCGCATGGTCGCGACCACATCAAGCAGTGTTTGCGATCACGCGACATCTAGCGGCAGGACCAAGAAAGATGCGAAATGCAGTGTGATATCCCATCGTAGCTATAGGGGCTTGAGGGGGCAAAGTTACAAAAATCGCACTATAGTACCTCCCGGCCGCCCTGCGCCTGCGCGCGTGTGGGCGTGGCGTTGTGACGTACCTGCGTCGCGCGCGCTCACCCGCGCGCCGCCGTCCAGCAGCGCCGCCACCCGCGCCGCCTCCCCCGCCGCCGCCGACCCGCCCGCGCCCGCGCCGTTCGCCACCTGCAATGCACGCTTCAGTCTCCGTATGTGCCAACAAATGCATCTCGTCTACACTTCGGTTTTTCTTTCTTGGCGCGTGGGGATGTGTCTTCAAAATGGAATATCTCACGCTATTTCGCGTCGTTCTCGGTTGTGCCGCTAGGAGTCGCATGATCGCCCGCATTGCTCGATACAGTCGCCGATCATGGAAATCCATTTCCATTTTGATGACGCCCGCCCCACGCGCCAAGAAAGAAAAACCGAAGTATAGTTACATTACATCTGTTAAGACAAGACATTTACAGCAGAGGTGGCCAACATTTTCTGTATCTAGTTTTTATCTTAAAAGTCTGTCGAGAACAACTTGTTGTCATAGGCGTAGTCTAAGGGGGAAGAAGGGGTGTGAAATGCATAATATGTTATACATTGTGTTTCAGTATAAGGTGCATTCCAGCGAGGTACTGGTAGAGAAGTAAAATATATGTTCAAAACTATTTTTTATTTTTTAAATCGTCCAACACATTGCAAGCGATCGACGATGGACCAAAATTGGCCTCCCGATCGGCCGGTCGATCGCGATCGACTTGTTGGCCACCCCTGATTTACAGTACTGGCAGCATATAAGCGGCATATATTATATATATCCTCTAAATCAGTCCTCTGACAGTTCGATTTGCTGTTGCCGCACATTACTACGCACGTGACAGCACCTAATATGACGGATAAATGATAACTCAGAACATTAACACTAATATTGTCAGACGACATCATGTTCATAACCTTCGCCATAGCTGAACTTCATCGACTCCGCGACTTCGTGTCAATCAGATGAGCGGCAACTCGAGACGATGGCCTGTGACAAAGTAAACAAATCCTTGCAAGATGTGGTGAAAGACACGCCAGTTTGGAATGGAATAGTGATCCCACATCATATGTTACTGTGGAACCTCCCGGGATTGAGTATAGAATCCGTTTCATGACCTGTCAAAACATCTGAGGGCCATTTCTAACACTCCTCTCGATTCAGGCAATTAAACAAAAATTCCTGAAATATATTAATAAAAATGAAGTGTTTCAAATGGATGCGTTTCACTTTACAGTAAAATTTGCTAAATGCGGAACGTGTGTAATTCGAAAATCTGTCTAATGTGAACATAAATTATGGTTCTGCCAGACATATTTTCTACAGTGCATTGCATAATGCGGAATCTTGAGTAATACGAAAAAAATACTGGATCCTTGAGATTCCCCATTGAGTAAATTTTAATGTATTAAATGGGAACATTGTAGACGACTCTGTACTTCTAAAACATGTGAATAGCGGTGAAAAATGTTACAAATACACAAGATTGACTTTCTGTGATGCTGAACGTACATTTCAAAAATTACTGTTCCGTGACATTACAAAGATCGAAGTTAGAACATTCAGACTCAACCTTTGACGTCCATTCCAACAGTTCTTCGTTCTCTAATTACTGAAAACTACATGAGTAATTTTATAGTTTCTCCATAAATGAAAAACTAGCTTTTCTTTGAAACATTTGTGCTACTTTCAGCAATTTTTTTCTTTTATAGCACCTGTAATCCTCGCCATTTTAATTAGAATGATGGAAATTTAATGTCTTACAGTTCATTTTGTTGTTTTAATATGGGTAATATCCATTAGATATTTATGTTACAAATCTCTAAATCAGTCTTTCAAGACATAGAGAAAGTGTTATATATTATTTCTACTTATTATTGTTATTGAAAAAATACATTCTAACACTTTCATGAGTTAAGAATTGTCATCACTCTCAATGTTCTGTAGCAAGAGTGGTAGGTTCCAGGTTTTGGTATCGTTTTCAAATAAGAAAAGCAGTGTACCGAAGGACCAAGAGGAAGGGGGAAATGGGACAAGTGGGACAAAGCGGGGAAAGGATGATGAAGGGCATGGGGACAAAATGGGACAATGGAGACAAAATGTACAAAATTGGAAAAGGGGAAGAAAGGAACAAAATGGGGAAAGGGGGACAAATTAGACAATGGGTATGAGACAAATGGGACAAAATAGATCAAGCCGACAAAATGAGACAATAGGGAAAATTATACAAGGGAAAAATGGGAGAAGGGGGACAAATGGAACAAGGGGACAAATGGAACAGGAGACAAAATGGTTAATGAAACAAATGGGACAATGAGACAAAATGGGACAATTAGACAAAATGGGAGAACGGGGCAAAGTGGAACACGGCAACAAAACGGGGCAGGGCAGAATGGGACAAGGAAAAAATGAGATAAGGGGAGAAAACGAACGTTATGAGACAAAAAGGAAAGGACAAAAGGAAAAAAGTTATCCAAATATGTACGAGCAATGGTAAAATCTAAAACCCGAGAGTCCGCTAAAATATTTTTAATGGTCTCTCGAGCATTTTAGCGGTCGTTGCTATGGACGTGCTCTTAAAACGTTGTTTAGATAACCGTTTGCTAAGGAGCTTAGCGCATGTTTACCGACGTAAATAACAAAAAATATGTTTGTCCCCTTTTTCATATTTTTCACTTTTTAAGCACATCAAAAATAAAAATTTAGTTTTTTTTAAAAGTCCGAGCCCTAGTTATATCTTCTTACCTGTGATTACACTAACTATATTGATAGGATCAGCAACAACATAACTCTCACTAGCCACAGCAAGACTTCCGCTACCACTACACGTTAATACATTAAACGAGGTGTAAGGCGATGAGATGTATTTAAATAATAAATAATAATAATAAAATGTCGTGAGACGTAATGCAGTGTGGTGAAGTGAAACGTAATGAAATGAAGGTATTGAGGCAAAAATTAAATAAGCCACACCGATCACAGCAAGCCTCCTGGTATTCGTAAATGTTAATATCTGGATTTTGGGGCTGATGCAGATTATCTTGTTACTGTAGTATTCTTCATATTATGATAGAGTTGAGGCAGGTAACATGAAACACACGTCGACCAAAGTCAAGATATTAACATATAAAGTTCGGGAGGCTTGCATTGGGCTTGCAACTTAAATTATACTGCCCCAAGTCATTCATGTCACATGGCACCATTTCATCTCATTACTTCATTCCTTTATGTTTCATTATATTTAGTTACATTACATCTCATTAGACGTTACATTTTCTCTTCTCTCATTCGATCAGTTAGAAAACCAAAAGTAAAATTTTTCAGTTTTGAGATTTTTGCGGTCCTAAACTGAGCATAAGATAATGGACATTTTAAAAATGTTGTCATTTAATAAGGAAGGATGGTATCAGCTCACCTTGTTATCTCCCTGGTTTTCCTCCTTCTTGTTAGTCCTATGGTTTGTCCTCTCCTTCTTCTTGTTCACCTCCGGTTGGTGACGAAAATCACGTTGAACCTCCAGAAGCTGCTTCTCCAGGCTGCCCTGCCGCTGCATCTGCTCCTCCAGGACACGCTGCAGGTTTTCCATGTGCGTCTGCAGGTCACGCAGCAACTGCACCACTCGCTGCTCGTGTGCGCGCTGCATCGTCCTGTCATCCAGGCTCCTCTCCTCCACGCTCTCTTGCAGCCGCTGCAGCTGCTCCTCCAGCACGTGCTGCTTTGCTCTGTCCTCCAGATTCCTCTCTTCCAAATTCTCCTTCAGCTGTTCCATCTGCTCCTCCAGCACCTGCATTTTCGCCTTGTCCTCCAAGCTCCGCTCATCCAAATTCTCTTTCAGCTGCTGCAGCTGCTCCTCTTTCACTAGCGAATTCATTTTGGTTTCCAGACTCCGCTCCCCTACACACTCTTCCAGTCGCTTGTAGGTGCTCCTCCATCAATTGATGCTTCGATCTATCCTCCAGTTTCCGCTCTTCCAAATTCTCTTCCAGCCTCCGCAGCTGCTCTTCCAGCAGGTGTTGTTTTCGCTGTATCCTGCAAGCTCCGTTCTTCCAAATTCTCTTTGAGCTGTTGCATCTGCTCCACTAGCACTTGCTTCTTCGCTCTGTCCTCCAGATTTCTCTCTTCCAAATTCTCTTCCAGCCGCTGCAGCTGCTCCTCCATGACTTGCAGCTTCACCCTATCCTCCAGGCTACGCTCCTCAACGCACTCCTCTAGCCGCTGCAGCTGTTCCTCAAAGCTTTGCCTATGCAACGCCACCTGTTCTTCCAGCACGCGCTGCATCGCCAGCTGCGCCTCGATGATGCGCTGCTCTTCCTCCATCTGCTCCTTCAGGTTGCGCTGCAGTTCTACCACCTGCTCCTCCAGGCTGCGTTTGCTGATCCTCGAATTCCCTCTGGTGATGTGTCATCTGCTCCTCCAAGCTGCGCTGATGTTGCATTTGCTCCACCAGAATGCGTTGCTGGCTTCGAATTTGCTTTCCTGCTGCGTTAACTGCTGTTGCAACTGTTCCTCCAAGCTCCGTTGTGGTTGTAATTGTTCCTCCAAAATGAGTTGTTGAGATTCAAATTTGCTTTGAAGCTGTGCCATCTGTTCCTCTAGGTTGCATTTGTGTGCCTCAAATTGTATTTGCTGCTGCCTTCATCTCATCTTTCAGACTTTGTTTTGAACTCTGTTTCCTCCTCCGGGTTACTTTGATGTCCAATGTCCCGCTTTGTCTTCTCTAACTGCTCCTGGAATTTTCGTAGCAATTTCTCACGGGTCTTTCTGCACTTCCGCCCTCCTGTCGCTCCATCTTATGTATGTGCTCCTGGAACATCCTCTGTTGCTTGTCCATCTGCGCTTGCAAGCTGCCAGACTCGCCGCGCAGCTGTGCCTCGAAGCTGCGTTGTTGCTGTGCCATTTGCTCCTCCAAGATGCCCAGCTGTGCCAGATGTCCCTTGAGAATGCGCTCCATCTTCCCTTCCTGGCTAGACAGGGCCCGCCTCAAAGCTATGTGGCTCATTCGCGAGTTTTTTCCATCACACGCGCTTCTACTTCCTGCAGTTGCTCATCGAAAATTTGTTTCTGCTGCGCAAGAAGCTCTTCCAAACTCTTTTGTTGAGCGTCGATGGCTCGTTCCTCCATCACGTGTTGTTGCGCTTCAATACTACGTTGCAGCTCCTCCATCTGCATCTCCATTCTACGTTGATTTTCCTGTTGACTGCGCAGTTCTGTTGAGAAGTTGTGTTGCTGCTCCGTCAATTGCTCCTCAATGCACGCTGCTGTTGTATCTGCTCCTCCAAAATATGGTGTTGAACTTCGAATTTACTGTGCTGCTGTGAAAGCAACTCCTCAGTGCTCCTTTGATGGACTTCGAATTTGCTACCTTCATCTGTAAGTGTTGTTTTATCTGCTCCTCCAGTTTGCACTGTTGAGATTCGAATTTTATCTGGTGCTGCATCTGTAGGTTTTCCATCTGCTCCGTCAGGAATCGTTGGAGTTCTAATTTACCTTGTTGCTGGTGTTCAATTTTCTCCTCCAGAATGCGTTGCAGAGCCTCACGTTTGCTTTGTTGCTGCGTCAACTGGTCTTCCAAGGTACGTAGGTGTAGCATCAGATCCTCCAAGATGTGTTGCTGATCATCAAATTTAGTTTGCTGCTGTGTCAGTTGCTCTTCCAGATTGAGCTGGTTTTGCATTTTCTCTTCCAGGATGCGTTCCTTACCCTCATTTTCGCTTTGTTGCTGAGTCGTCTTCTCCTCCACTCTACGTAGCTGTTGCATGTAGTCTTCCAGGAGGCGTTTCTGTGTCTCATAATTGCTTTGTTGTTGCCTCATCTTCTCCTCCAAGCCTCGCTGATTTTTAATCTGCTCCTCCAGGATGAGTTGTTGAGCCTCATACTTGCTTTGCTGCTGCATCATCTGCTCTTCCAAACTTCTATGCAACATTTTCCTCCACCAAGATGCGTAGCTGATCATCAAATTTGCTTTGCATACGCATCAGCTGCTCTTCGATGATGTGTTGTTTTTGCATTTGCTCCTCCTGGATGCGTTGGTGAGCCTCGTATTTCCTTTGTTGCTGCGTCAGCTCGTCTTCCAAGCTGTGGTTACGTTGCACCTGCTCTTCCAGAATGTGTTGTTGAGCATCATATTGGCTTTGCTGTTCCTTCAGCTTCTCCTCTAAGCTCCGCTGAATTTGAATCTGCTCCTCCAGCGTTCGTTCCTGAGCCTCATACTTGCTATGCTGCTGTGTCATCTGTTCTTCCAAGTTACGTTGTTGTTGCATGAGCTCATCCAGGAAGTTTTGCTTAACATCAAATTTGCTTTGAAGTTGCGTCAGCTGTTCCTCCAAGCTGCGGTGGTGTTGAATCTGATTCTCCAGAAGGTGATGCTGTGCCTCGAAATCATTTTTTAGTTGCGTCAACTGTTCTTCCAGTTTGCTTTGCTGTTGCGTGTGGTGCTCCAAAATGCATTGCTGGGTATCGAATTTGCTCTGCTGCTGCATCAGCTGCTGCTGCTGCTCCTCCAGAACACGTTGTTGAGCCTTGAATTTGCTTTGCTGGTGCTTCAGCTGCTGCTGCATCTGCTCATCCAAGTCGCGTTGCTGAGCCTCTAACTTGCATTGTTGCGTCAGCTGTTGCTGTATCTGCTCCTCCAGATCACGTTGCTGAGCATCGAACTTGCTGTGCTGTTGCGCCAGTTGCTGCTGCATCTGCTCTTCCAGGTCACGTTGTTGAGACTCCAATTTGCTTTGTTGTTGAGCCAGCTGCTGCTGCATCCGCTCCTCCAAGTTGCGTTGTCGAGTCTCGCATTTGCCTTGTTGCTGCTGCAGCTGTTCCTCCAGGCCGCGTTGTTGAGTCTCGAATTTGCTTTGTAGTGGCCTCAGCTGCTCCTGCATTTGCTCCTCCAGGTCGCGTTGCTGAGCCTCGAATTTGCTTCGTTGTTCCGTCAGCTGCTGCTGCATCTGCTCCTCCAGGAGGCGTTGTAGGTCCGCAACAGGGTCATGATGCGCTGACGCCACCTGCCCATCCACCTCCGCGATGCTCTGTTCCGCGCCATCCACCAGGGAGTTGGGCTCGGTGTCGTCTTGGTCCCGACGCCGAACCCACGACGCCGCCGTTACGAGAGCAAACGCCATCGCATCTCCACTTCGCAGACGAAACTCACCTACAAAATCAAGAGAGGAAATTATTTTAATTTATTCTGAAGGTTACATTACATTCTCAGTTTTTAACCTGACAGTATTTGCGTCAAATATCGTAACGCAAGTGATCCAGTGACTACATATGAAGCACAAGTTAAAGTTATAAATTTTAGCTATCATGAGTTTCATTAAAAACTGCCCCAAAACGTCTTCTGTCATCTCGATATATTTATTTAAATACGATGTAGAAGTCATTAAACTTTAATGTATGGCGTTCAAATCTGCCTGTGTTGGATGAAAAATGGAGATGTATGACGTGTATGAATATATGAAATATTTTTTCTCCATTTATAATTCATCAAAAATCATTCAGCAGGCATCACAATATTATATCAATGTAGTATATGATAATATTATTTGACTCTGGCAATAGTAAATCGTCTTTAGGATTTTCTGCACGAAAAACGTCCTGTCATCCATTACATTAGTGACTGAGCGGGCTAAAATTGTAGTTCAAACGACTTTAAAAATAACATAACAAGCAGCTTGCAATGAAAAGCTCGGAAGCAGACTGGATGGTAAGAGTGGTATGTGATCAGAAGTAAACGCTAATCTCACCACTCGGAACTCAGTGGAGTAGCGCGCCAACACAAATTAAATTGTTGGGCTACACCCGCAGCCCGCGCGAGCTCTCGAGGGATCTTGTTAGGGGCAGATTTTAATGACCTAAAACATCGCCAAAAATGATCAATAAAATGCTCTTTAAACGTTTTTAAAATGCCAAAAGCGAAGAAAAATTATGTAAAAAGGCTCTAACCGAATAAGGGACGTTAAGATGATATTATTTAAGAAACAGAAATCATAAAAAAACATGGATACAAAATCGGCCCGCCAGGTCGTTAATCAAATTCTAGACATTTGCCGATTGGAGCACTCAAAAGCATATGAAGTTGTCTACATTTCATAAGTAGCACTATCTGAAACGCCTGCTGGAAGTTTATGAATTAGGTGAATTTTTATTGAAAAATATTTTTGGTGAACATTTTTATAAAAAAAAAAATTTAATCTATTTATTACTTCATTTATGAACTGAAAGGCATCTACCTGTCAATTTTTAACTAATTATTACTGCAAAGTTCATATCAAAAGCAAAGAAATGATAAAATATCATAAAATGATAATTTTCGTAAATTAAACGCGATGTTTTTTCGCTGTAAGTACTTACCATGTGAATATTTTAACCTCATATTTTGAAAATAATAATAATTCCTACATCCAAACATGTGGGAAAAATTTGAGTCGAATTGCTAACATAGCCGGAAATCCGGCTAGAGCCGTTAATCAAAACCAGTTCAGATGAACAGCTCAAACTCATACGTTACTGATATAGTGGACACTTTCGTTCAAGTGAACTCAGATTGCAAACTTTTGGGTTGGATTGTTCTTTACGAAAATCTCTTTAGTTATGGCGAAATTGGTCAAATCGACAACCACGTTGATAGGCGCCATAGGAACCTTAGTTTGCATACGGTTCGCATGCAAGGGCTCGCATTACAATTTTTGAGTGAAGAAATCGTACAGGGCTATTCAGAAATTCTGTGGAAACTTTGTTACATCTCGTAAATATTATTTGAAGTAAGTCCTATTAAAATGAAATTAAAATATATTAAATAAGCAAAAAGTGTTTTAAAGGTGTGGGGAAAAGATAAGAGTAACTTATTAGTCGAAATCGACGAAAAATGCAAAAAATCATATAAAAATGGGTTATTTCCTTCTGTCAAAACATAAAATAAATGTCTATATTAATTAGTGGTGCTAAAACAGCACATACCTTCCCGCTCCTTTGTAATGGTTATGTAATATTATACCACATATCAGTTAAGCAAAACAGCATATCAAGTAAAATAACATATCAATTAATCAAGCGAGTTATTTAAGTATTAGGTCTTTTATTTATTGTATTGTCTTGTACCTTAGCTTTAATAAATCGAATTCATAAATATGTTGTATTCTTTGTGTTGGTATTCATGTTGTATTCAAAAGGCACGCGCAAGAATAAAGGATCAGAAAGACCAGAAAGGATATTGCCAACCGTTGTTTTTTTCGTACCCATAAACACACAGCAATGAACTAGTAAACCCTAAAATTATTTTATACCAAGCTAAGTTCATTCTAATGTTTCATGCTCTTTTAAATGAAGAACGGATTACACGTTACACCTTGTCTAAAAATGTAATGCTAAATGCTCTATACGTTATCACACCTAAAAAAATTTCCCCAAATTCTCATTACTAATCGAAGAAAAAATGCTTCTTTTCCATCTGCGTCCAGAATTCAACAGTAAGAGTTAAGGAAGAGATACCAGAAATTAAGAAAACAAATACATTTTCCTCATAGTACGTCACAGTTTTTCTGTTTTTGATGTTAAATAAAAAATATCAATAAATAAATAAACAAAGCCTCATAATGGCTAGATGTAACTTAAATTTATTACCTTCCTTCACTATACATCCTTTTAAAAGAATAGCAATAGCTTACCTGGCAAATGGTGTTCATGAAGTCCACGATATTCCAAGCGTGCGACTATCTTTGACGTCAAATTACACAAAAATGCTAATATTTTCGAAAAATCAGACGTTTTAACAAACATGAGACCCTCACCATTCTTTTAGACGTTCTTTACGCTATCTAAGTTCCAAATTTAGTAAAAAAATGTGCCGATTTTACGAAAAAATGGTTTAGAGAAAATACAAATTGCCTATGTTTTACACAAAATTTAGCACAAAATAATCATGTTTTCGAACTTTAAACATAACATTATTTTTAAATCTGTTTTGATGAACAAATTTCATTAAGAAAATATGTTTATCTTCATAATTGTAATTGTAGGAAGATGCCGAAAATATTTGGAATTTTTTCAATTTTCGAAAAAATCAGGATTTTAACGAACTTGAAACCTGCACCATTCGTCCTTCACACTAATAACAAAATTTAATCAATAACGATGAAGCCGTTTTTGAGAAAAAAAAGTTGAAACAAACTTTTTTAAATGCCTATATTTCTCGCAAAATTACGCAAAATGTACGAAATTTTAGAACGAATTTTCGAAAATATGTAATTTACTAAAATTGTACATGATATTATTTCAAAACCTATCTTCAGAGAACAGATTTTCTTAAAGGAAAAATCTCTATCTTTAATATTTTCGTTGTAGGAAGACGCAGAAAAAATTATGAACTTTTGCAATCTTCGAAAAATCAGGTTTTTTAAAACAAATGAGTCCTTCACAATTCTCTCAAACGAACTTCACACTATCCAACAACTGTTTTTTATTCAAAGATTGATATTACACCATACCTGAGCAACACGACGTGAGCCATCTAAATAATTTATTTTCCCGAAGTTGTGAATTACGATGATTGCCTCGTTAATCGCTGACTTCTTAGTAACAAATTTATGTAGTAGACACAAATATGTTTTGTCAATATTAAATTTCAACAATTTATTGTATTGATACCACGGCCACATTGTCAGGCATAAAAATGAAAATAAATGATGCATTAATTGCTGATTTTTTAACCAAATGTGGTAAATATTTTCCGTAGATCATATGAGTTAACTTCTGCATTTGTAATTGTATCATTTTATCTTATTGTTCACAACTAAAATTTATCTTCAATTGATGATTAAACCTCATTTCTAAAATCACTGCTGCTTTTGCTTGCTTATTCTTCAGAGCCTTTTGCATAAAGTATTGTTTTTTCTTCAGGTAAGTAAAAATATTTAAATTTATTTTTAATAATTCTGTATCTGAAAAATGAATCACATTCAAAAATAAAATTATTGGCACTATATTCCTGTAGGTTTCATGTTAAATAAGATATCTCAGAAGGCAAGTTAAATGTTAATTGACAATGGGGTCTTGTATCAACATCTCATATGTCTTGTATCAACATTTCAACATCTCATACGCTACTTTTTTATACTCCTTTTGAGGCGTATCACGAGGCATATAAAAAGTTGAACAAATTCAGTAGAAAATATAAATATAATGACATCAACAATGACGGACATAAGAGAAGCATCTGACAAAGTAATAATTTATGAAAATACAAGGGAAGAACAGTGAGAGAGAGAAGAAATAGGGGAATAAGGAATAGGTGAATATAATAGCGAATGGACACATAATTTCCGTGGGTAGTACTACATTAAATTACTAAAGTAATCCGGGGATAAATAGGCATGGAATAAACATATAAAATGCTTAGGTAAGATAAACCAATGAGATACGAGAATGTGCAGAAGAAAGGGAAGATCCTGCGTGGCGGATAGAAAGAGAAACGGATTTCGGTACTATTCTGCGCATCGGCGAGACAAAACAAGAGTGGGTAATATGAATAAGCGGGGAAGAAAGCATTGAGACTCGCGGTCGGATCGCAGAACGGATCCAAATTCTATGAACGAGATATAAATTATTAATTCGGAAGAAAATGTTATAAGTAGAACAAAATATAAAACGTGTGAGGAAAGGAAGATGTCACAGTTGGGACTGGACTAAACTGAAATGGAGCTTTGAGTGGATATATTTATTTATTTACGTCAAAAACAGTTTAAAACTGTGTGTGACGTGCTATGGGAAGAAGTGAAATTTGTGCACGTTTTCATAATTCTGTGATCTCTATCCTAAACCTTATTCTAGTCGAATTTTGAAAAGAGAAAAAGAGCGTTTTTTTTCAAGTTTTGTTGACAAAATATTCGCTCCTTTATAATAAAATATATTTTCAAGGTAAATTAGCTATAAATTTGTGCCCTTAACCCTCATCATGTTCTTCATGAAAGAATAATAGTTTTTGCCGCGATAATATGGAAAACGATAATTTGAATAACTATATTTCCCACTGAAATTCAGAAGACGTGAACAAAGAATGAAGTTACATTTATGTCCAGAAGCAAAACAAGGGACCATCTCAGCATTTGCTCAAATCATCAGGAAAACTGGACGAAAAACCTGATCGAGATGGGAGCCATCAACCCAGAAACTGTGGTACAGTACTTGTTACAGGTTCTTTAGAATTATATAGTATAAATGATAAATAATTACATTAACTATCATTTTAAAGTTAATGTTCCTTTCGTTTTGAAGCTCGATATAGTCTCGAATGGTATAGAAACAGATATGCAGCAGAAAAGATTTTACTTGGGACTTAACCTTTCCTATCGAATTTAATCGTTTAATGTCATCTGGCAAAGTGTTGTGGAGTGTTGTGGATGCGGGAGTGATGAACAAGAGTGCTGAGGACTTGTGAAGGGAAGTACCGATATCGGATATTTAAATTAAATGCTGTAAGTGACACAAGTTTTGGGATAGATTTATGTTAATTTTACTATTAGAATTACAATAGGTCATGGCCATGCATGCGAGAGAGGCGTAATGAAAATTATTTAATAACGACAGGGTTGTTATTGTTATTGTTTTGGGGAGTTGTCATATGAAATGCCATGTATGTATTCTTTTGTTTGGGTGAAGCCGAAAAACCCGAAATTACGTTACTTGATTTTTGAAGCAGGAATTGTTATTTATCTTTTAGTAAGAAAAGCTTCTGGATCCCAATAGAAATAGAATTATCTCTTACGTAAATATTCGTAACCGGGAATCTGGACAGATGATCTTGTCACACTCACAAACAAATTATCTCACGTTGGATCGACCTTTGGTATGTAAATAGGGCAATGATCATGGCAAATAATTCAACAAAATATTGAAGAATAAAGTTAGTATCTTAATGTTATACAAATTGTCGGGTAGTACGAGGAAAAATCCACCAGATATAGATACAGATAATAGTATCGATCGAAAAGTATTTTCGTACTGTCATGCACATAACTATTATACCTATTAGATACATTTTATTGCATATATTCAGATATATATATATATATATTATATATATATATATATATATATATATATATATATAAACAATGCCTTCTCGATTAATGAATATCTCAGCTAGTAGGAAATAAATACCAGTGCGAAATATTACTTTGCAAATTTTAAAAACATGAGAGAGAATCGCTTTGCTATAATGAAATTAGATTCGCTAAACATAAATTGTTAGAAACGCAAAGTACTGCTGATAAAGCTAGAGAATTTTGATTGTGTTGCTAGACATCCTAATCTGACTAATGTTGCTGACCCTTGAAATAGAAATTTTTAATTTATGGAAGTTATTTTTAAGAGAATTATTTCATTTAAATTTATTTCGTATTAAATATATTTTAATAAAAATATCAAACATTTTTCAATCCTTTTCCCAAAAATAGTTTCTATTTTTTGTACGAACAGAGCTCCTAAAATGGCATAGTTTTGTTTTACGAAAACCTGAAATATCAAAAAATGAAAATGTTTGGGACACTTTCCTCCCAACAAAATGGTTTAATATATTTTTTATTAATGAAATACTTCTTTAAACAACTTGTTGTAGCACCGCCTAATTTCTTTTAGTTTTTCATTACATAATAACAGCAAAATTACATTGTACTTGCCTTTCTATATCAAAACATTTCTGCAATGTCAATCAAATCTTAATAGCTAAAAGCAGAGGCTAATTAATGAGAAACGTTTTTTTATAATTTTGGTTCTAATGCATGTTTTCTCATAGATTCTGAATTCAGAAATGTTTTTTAATTAATATTTTATTACTAATAATACCAATAATAATAAATTATTGGTATATGCTTCACAATGCGTAATGAAGGCTCAGAACGCTTCATACTGCTGTGCTGGAAACAAATTCTACACGCTTCTAGAGTCAATGACAATGCTTCCCTTGATTTCCAAACAATTTGTGTATCCTGCGTAGGAACGCAATTATTAAAATTCCCATGGCTGCTGTTTTTAAGTCGCGATATATTATACATGTTTACTATCAATTGTATCAATTTACACGGGGAAATAACATATGTATTATTTTTTACGGCTTTTATTAAGAACGAAAATCAAAATCAAAATCAATCAATCACTTCTCCCCATAGCTCGTCATACGCAGTTTTTAACTGTTTTGACGTAAATAAATAAATAAAAAATATTTTCCGACTATTTCCGATGTACTTGAACAATGCATTCCGTAACATTATTGTTGAGAACTTGGATTCAAATATTGTGAACTTCAATGTTGCAGAACTGAATACGTTTCAACTGGTTGCGTTATGTATGTGCTCTCTATTCTGATTGTGCATAGACATATCATTTAAGAAACTGACGACTATAAGTTTGTTTTCGCAGTGTTGTGGTCTATACAGTTCACATTTTGTGTTCACAAGAGCGACGAAAGCCAGAATTCGATGATGATCGCTATTTTAATAACTATAAATAATATGATACTTACCTCTGAATGTGAGAGCAAGTGGTACAGATTCGTCGTTTCCTGAGGAAATTTTTCACTGTCACGAACTTAATTGCGGCAGCTAGAGATGAATTGAAAGTAGCAGTTTTACATCTGAAGCTTAAACGACGACGATTATCAACGTGAGATTCACACTGTACTCGAGAAAGATAATCGAATAGTGATAAGATTACTATAGATCTCTGAATATCATAAACAGCAAATCACATCGACCTTCTATAAGTAGAATTTGAGACCGTTACGTCACGAGAGTCATTGCATAAGAAGAAAACCTACTCGTCTGCCGATGTGTAAAGGTACTGATATACAGGACACACGTGAACACGAGCCACAACAAACTAACCTGAAAGCAATATAATAATAATAATAATAATAATAATAATAATAATAGCAATAATACGGGAGTTCTTCTCATTCGTTCGAAATAATTTTAACATTAAAATGTCTGATAAGATTAACTTATTTTGTGTTTTTAGTTGTTTTTGTTGAAATTTTTCATATATTTTTACTTAGAGTTTGTAAAACATTCCAATAATGACATCAGTATTTACTTTAGTTTGGTAGAACAAATTGTACATACGTACTTAGTTTAAACAAATATTAGAATTTTTGTTCTAAATTGAAAAGTAGTGCCTATACACAATTTGTTAACTATATTTCATAATTTGTAGTGGCATTTAAGAAAATATTTTTGAACGCTTAGGTTTACGAATTATTTTGTCCATAAAATATCGTTTTTCGGTCTTGGCCAATAAAAGTATTATTGGCATAATCCTAAAAAGATACTCCTTTCCTCTAATTTTAGCGAAACAAACGACACATGAAAAGTTTAAAATTGTATTACAATTTTTGTACAAAATCCTTCAATCAAATATTTTGCTGTATAAAATTAAACATTTATTTCCTTACACAATTACAGATACTTTTTTCTTTCATACTTCGATAGCAAGGAAGTAGAACATTGTGTTAAAAACAACGTACTCTTCACATTATTTCTGAACATCATAACCTATCACCCAGTTTCAGGGTCCACTTCCGATAAAGCATTTTAAGGAAAGTAGTATCACAGGCATAAATAATGAAAAGTGATCAGGATATCACAGACTTTCTCGCACTAGTTAGCTTCCTAACCCCTTTAGTCTGAGCTAGCTTTTCGGTTTTGCCCCACCCTCTTCTCAACTGCTCACTACCGGAGCATAAAATATATTTCCTCCCCACATTTTTTGAGTATTTCGTTCCCTGTAGGTGGAATTAAATGAGATTTTAACACGTTGACTTCAAATATATTTTGCTTATTTTCGTTCCGTGTCGTCTAGCATTTGTTGTCTGGTATATTGCTGTTTTTGCTTATAAGCAAAAATATAAATATTACTACAATATTCGTATACTTAACATTTGGCGTCATTATTTTGGATGTGGGTGGGTGAGGATCGGATGTGACCCTCGTGACACTTTTATGATTCATTTGGTCTCTGAAGCCATGAGAGCCATTTCTGGTACTCGGGTTCATTTTGCTTTGTTAAATAAAAAAATGTTTTCACTATAAAATGTTTAAACATTAAAACTAAGTACTTCATTCGACAGCGGCTTACGCTAATTTATCATCCAATCACATTAATGTAATTAATTATTTCGATTTCTAATGGTCATGTATTACTGAACATTATAAATCTGTCAAGAATATGGAGATGTTGAAAATGCTTTAGAAAATATTGTATAGAAATATTTAGTTTATTTGCAACAAACGTACTTATACAATTTTGTAAACTTTCTGCAAACATTCTACACATGCTGTCGTGCTACATTTAGTGCAATTTCTATTTACTTTTTGGCAATACTTCTGAGCATGGCCACTGTCTTCGCTGCAATCTTTTTCTTGCCAGCGTAAAGTTTGTATTGCAAGTGTAGTAATCACTTGGGCAAAATTCGAAAACTTTTAGTCCGTATTTGTGACGTTTATTTTTTCTATATTGCCTGAATATTAATCTTCCTCGAAAGAGGATCATAGTTTCATCTTTACATATGTCTTGCTCAGGGATTAGAACTTGCCTCCATTGGTACAAGCATATCAATCAGATCTTGAATTTTGTACAGGTGATGTCCAGTTGAAACCTTTTCGTTGTTACCGCAATAAAACATTCGAAGTAGTTCAAATCTATTCCTGGGCATAACATCTCGAACTGCATTAGTGTAAATGACACTACTTCTCTGCCAGTAGCAAGCTATAGAGTGAATATTGACCAGCCCCATCCACAAAACAAAACGCCTAAACAAATTTTGCATTTGTACTCTGTTCGAAGGAATCCATTTAGACAAAAGTACAGTCATCCGAGAGGGTTGCGACAATACCTCGTAGTAGCAGACATTTTATATATCATTATGAAATCTGTATCGAAATGAAAACAAGTATCATTAAGCAATGGGTTGCAGCCATCAAATGACAGAGTTATACAATAGGAGAAAAGAAATACGATTGAAAAAATGTGCCAATGAAAGTCAAGCCCAGCAAGAGAAAGTCAAGAGCAAGCGCGTCGGCCAACGGCGTCCGTCGGCTGGGGATCGACCACCGGAGGATTAAGTTAGGCTGTACATATTGTAGATTAGATAGGCTCCGTAGGCGGGATCTCAGATATTATCTCCAATGCATTTAACTAGATATCGCACACATGTGTATTTCCACAGCGCCGGATGCAGACTCTCACAGCTGCTATTCCATTTCGCCAATATGGACAACGGGCCCCTATGTTCGTAGTGTACTTTACCTCCTAACCCGCTACCATGAATCTCCTTCCATCACTCCGATGTGGACCACGGGCCCTTATGTTGTACCTTGCTAACCTCCATAAGCGGCTACCATGATTATCATTCCATCATGCCAATATGGACCACGGCCCTTATGTTCGTAGTGTACCTTACCTCCATACCCAGCTGCCATGAATTTCCTCATTCCATCACTCCAATGTGGACCACGGGCCCTTATGTTCGCAGTGTTCATTGCCAACTCCCGTATCCTTATTCCATCACGCCGATGGGGACCACGGACCTCTATATTTCCGTTGTGTACCATGCTGACCTGCAGGTCCGGCTTCCATGGTTCTCCTATTCCATCACACCAATGTGGACTACGGGCTCGTTTAGACATTGTGTATCTTGCTAACCTCCTGGATCAGCTACCAAGATTTTCCTATCGCATCACACCGATGTGGACCAAATCTTTCTAAACAAAAGAGCGTAGTCCGTGGGTCTCAGAGTCCATGCATTTGCATTAGCGAAGCGAAATACTCGTGGATACATCTAGGCAGCGCTCTACTGAAGCCCATAGGCGCATACGGCGCGCGTCGTGGAGACACGTACTGGGGATTGGCGCCACAAAGCGCGTTCAGTAGAGTCTTGCTAATCTGAACTTCAGTAATCCGAAACTCCGCTTAATCCGAAATTGAAATTGGTGATTTGTTTTCGGGAAGGGAGAAATAACATTAAAAAACTACTGCTGTACTGTCGTGTATATTTCTGCAAATTACAAGAAAATAGAAGGTTTAATACAAAAAGTTCTTTGGTACAGTATAGTGTTAGATTAATTAAAGTAGTAAAAGGTAATGAGTACCTGGAAGAGAAACTGCATCAATGGCTCAAAAACATGATGTTCGCTGGGGTCACAAAAGCCCATTGCAGAGGTAAACACTAAGCCAGAGAAGGAAAGAGAGAGTAAGAGGGAGAGAGAAAGAGGGAGAGAGAGAAAGAGGGAGAGAGAAAGAGGGAGAGAGAAAGAGGGAGAGAAAAGAGGGAGAGGGAGAGAGAAAGAGGAGAGAGAAAGAGGGAGAGAGAAAGAGAGAGAGAGAGAGAGGGAGAGAGAGGGGGAGAGAGTCATTTTCGCAGGGTTCGCTCTATACCTTTGAGAGTTTATCCCGAGAGTTGTTGCGTTAACTCTCAATTTCGCTGACGCTCTATTTTATGTAGTGAGGCTCATGCATCCCGATTGCTCTTCCGCCTGACCATACAAATTTTGCTAGGCTCGTTTCGCCATCTAGCAACAATATAAGGTATCAAACAAATATAAGGTATCTTGGGCAACAAAACAGGCGACTAGAATTTCACTCAGAGACTTTAGGCTTGAGAATATTATGCATGCAGCAAATCTACAGCATGGAACAGCCATCTTTTCTTTCCCTCAAATGAAGGCGTAAGGACGTTTTGCCGTCAATTGAGTTTTCGGTAACAAGAAACAACAAAACATGGATTTTGGCTACAACACGAATTAGAGAATTATTTTTCTAAATTTAGCAACAGGTTTTTTCGTTACTTTCCAGACCCCAGCTATAAGAGTTATTCTGCCGAAAATTGTCGTTTTTCGGCGTACAATAACATAACGTTCTCTTCTTATGAAGTATTCGTAATGCGAGAAAGTAAAAACAAACATTATTGTAAATAAAAGTTTCTTTGTATTTATAAAAAACAGGAGATTTTACTTTTGCAATGACTGTCATTTAAGGAACCACGGGGCACTTCTCATGATGGGAAGGGGAACATGGAATTCATCGAAGTGGCCGCACCTCATCCAGGTCTCATCCTCCGGAAAAGCGAAACAACTCCTGAATTCGACCTAGCTATCCCGCTAGAGTAAAAAATCTACCTATTTGGACTCAAACGCTTGGACCTCCCGGACGAGACGCTGCAATGACACCAGTTGATGCCAATCTTCATCAACCGATCTATCCCACTGCATGCGAGGCTTCAGGCACACGTCTGCTCCGCTGTACCAACGCTCCACGCCACAGTACGCGCTTTCCGGCCCGAGGTCGTGCCGTACCAGCCGGGACAAGCTCTAAGCTACGACATGTGTGATAGTGTAATGCATGTGAGTGTAAAAGTCGGTAAGTGAGAGGTGAAGAGAGGACAAGAGGGGAGTGAAAGAGGCGCGCCGTCCGTGGCCCGTTTGTTAGGGTACTGCTCTGGAATTTGCTAGGTATTAAGCGGAAAAAACAGAAAAAGGACTTACTTATCAGAGCAGCCGATCACTAGAATTCTATTCCATACTGCCGCAATTCGTCTTAGTTGATAGTTATTCGTCTTAGTATCTTAGTTGACAAGTTAGTATAAAAAATCTGCCACCGCCGTGACTGAAACCCTAGTGCCTCCCGACAGAGTCGCTGCATTGGCATTAATTGATTACCTGAGCCTCCCACTGTATGCGGGGCTCCTGGCACATGTCTGGTCTACTGTACCGCCGCTCTAGGTCATCTTCTGCGGATTCCTGCCCGAGGTCGTGCCGTACCAGATGGGACACGCGCTAATCTCCGACATTGTAGTAATTTAGTGCATGTGAGTGTAAATGTCCGTAAGTATGGGGTGAGGTAAGGAAGGGAATGAAAGATCGCGTGCGGTACGTCTCCTGTTTGTTACGGAGAAACTAGAAAAGTACTTATCAGAGCAGCCCGACCGCTAGAATTCCTCCATTCTGTGGCTGAATCGACAAGCCAATATCGAAAAAATCTTGCCACCGCTTGACTGAACGCTGGAACCGTCCAGTCACGTTCCCTGCAGTGACATGAGTTAATGCTCTCAGCCTTGACGTATCCCAGTGGATGCGGGGCTTCTGGCACACGCCTGGTTTCCTCTGTCCAGCGCTCCACGCATCCTACGCGCCTTAGCGGCCGAGTTCGTGTTGTACCAGCCGCGACAATCTCTAAGCTCCGACATTATGGTAGTGTAGTGCATGTGAGCGTAATTGTCCGTACGTAAGGGGTGAGGTAAGGAAGGGAATGAAAGATCGCGTTCGGCCCGTCTCTGTTTTAAGGAGAAACCAGAAAGTACCTATCAGAGCAGCCAACCGCTAGATTTCTCCTCCATCTGCGGCCGAACTGACAAGCCAGTATCGAAAAATTATGGACCACGCCGTGACTTGAACGCTAGAACCGCCCAGTCACGTCCCTGCAGTGACATCAGTTTATGCCTTGATTTCTTGGCTGTCCGGGAGACGCCGCGTCGTTGGCTGAGAGGCCGACGTTTCGCCTGTTATGTCGCACGCTTCCTCAGCGACTCGAGCGCGGAAGCTTACGTGTACATCAGTTTAAGCCCTCATCCTCCTCAGCCGATGTATCCCAGTAGTGCCCTTCTGGCACAAGCCTGGTCCTCGGTACCAGCGCTCCATGTCATCGTACGCGCCTTTCCGGCACGAGTTCGTATTGTACCAGCCGGGACAAGCTCTAAGCTCCCGACATTGTGGTAGTGTAGTACATGTGAGTGTAAATGTCCGTAACTATGGGGTGAGGTAATGAAGGGAATGAAAGATCGCGTGTGGTCCGTCGCGTCTTTAAGGAGAAACTAGAAAAGTACTTATCAGAGCAGCCGACCGCTAGAATTCTCTCCATTCTGCGGCTGAACTGACAAGCCAGTATTGAAAAATCCTGCCACCGCCGTGACTTGAACGTAGAACCTCCCAGTACGGTCCCTGCAGTGACATCACTTTATGCCTTGATTTCTTGGCTGCCCGGGAGACGCCCCCGTGTGTCTGAGAGGCCGACGTTTCGCCTGTTATGTCGCAGGCTTCCCAGCAACTCGAGCCACGGAAGCTTACGTGTACATCAGTTAGCCCTCATCTCCATCGCGACGTATCCCAGTGGAAGCGGGGCTTCTGACACACGTCTGGTCCGCTGTATCACCGCTCCAAGTCATCGTAAGCGCCTTCCGGCCCGAGTCGTGTTGTACCAGCCGCGACATGCTCTAAGCTCCGACATGTGTAGTAGTGTAGTGCATGTGAGTGTAAAGGTGTCCGTAAGTAAGGGGTGAGGTAAGGAAGGGAATGAAAGATCGCGCTCGGTCCGTCTCCTATTTATTAAGGAGAAACAAGAAAAGTACTCCTCCATTCCTCGGCTGAACTGACAAGCCAGTATCGAAAAATCTTCCAAAACGCTAGAACCTCCCAGTCGCGGTCCCTGCAGTGACATCAGTTAATGCCCTCAGCCGACGTATCCCAGTGGATGCGGGGCTTCTGGCACACGCCTGGTCCGCTGTACCAGCGCTCCACGTCATCGTGCGCGACTTCCGGCCCGAGTTCGTATTGTACCAGCCGCGACAATCTCTAAGCTCCCGACAAGTGTAGTGCAGTGCCCGAGGTCGTACCGTACCAGCCGGGACACGCTCTAAGCTCCGACATTATGGTAGTGTAGTGTATGTGAGTGTAAATGTCCGTAAGTAAGGGGTGAGGTAAGGAAGGGAATGAAAGATCGCGCTCGGTCCGTCTCCTGTTTCTTAAGGAGAAACAAGAAAAGTACTTATCAGAGCAGCCGACCGCTAGAATTCTCCTCCATTCCGCGCGCTGAACTGACAAGCCAGTATCGAAAAAATCTTCCAAACGCTAGAACCTCCCAGTCGCGGTCCCTGCAGTGACATCAGTTTATGCCCTCAGCCGAGTATCCCAGTGGATGCGGGGCTTCTGGCACACGCCTGGTCCGCTGTACCAGCGCTCCACGTCCTCGTACGCGCCTTCCGGCCCGGGGTCGTGCAGGCGCGAGCACAGGCGGCACAGGGAGCTGGCCGGGAAGGGCACCACGCGGTAGTGGCGCTTCCAACAGGAGAACTTGGCCAGCTCCCGCGGCCGCCGCGCCAGGAAGAGCAGGTAGCGCGCCAGGTGGGCGGCGACGCGAAGTCGCGGGCGTCCACGTAGGAGTGCGGCGGCGCGAGGGCGCTGTAGTTGGCGACGCCCAGCCACCACCGGCACCCGTCCAGCGGCAGCGCTTTGAAGAACTTCTCCGTCACGTAGTCCCTGCACAAGGTACGCTCTACATTAGGTTGGCGGTGTATGATGAAGTTCTCTGACG
>JAHLJT010007863.1:0-22127 GCA_031308135.1 Acheta domesticus
TAGTGTAGTGCATATAAGGGTAAGATGGAGTGAGGATAGTAACAAGAAAGAGGAAGGAAGAACGCGCGCGATCCTTGGCCCGGTTTTTTTAGGGTACAGTTCCGGAATTTGCCTGGTGGTGATCGGAGAAACCATGAAACTACCGATCAGAGCCGGTCAGAAGCACTGCAGTGATATCAGTTGGTGCCCTGAGCCACCTTTCCCCGGCGGTACAGTGAAGTGAGTCGCGGTGTGGAGAAGAGGAAAGGGTTAAGCGGAAGGAGGCGAAGTTGAGACGGAAGGAGGGCTGAAAAGAGAGAGGCGGGGGATGTGTGGGCCAGGGAGCGGGAGGGAAAGGTGGAGTGAGGCGGGACGACTCAGCCCGAAGTGAAGTGAGTCGTGGGGAGTCAAGACGAGGCGGTGCGGGAGAGGGGGGGGCGATGTGAGACGAGACGGGAGGGAAGAAAGGGGTTAAGTGAGAGTGGGGGAGGATGGTAGAGTGGGGCGGGACGGACAGGTAAGGTGATGGCAGGGGAGACGGGGGAGACAAGTAGAGTGAGGACGGGGAGGACGGATAGAGTGAGTACGAGGGACAATCCGTGAGTGAGGACGGGGAATGCGGGTGGGAATGAGACGGGAGAGACAGGTAGAGTGGGGATGGGAGGTGGGGCAAGGCGCATTTAAAAATATTGTAAGAAGTAGCTGAGAGAAAAAAAGCGCAGAGAGAGAAGTGGCGAGTGATAATTAGAAGGGGAGGAGCACATAAACCTGTAAAATGTCTACCAAATAGTGACTTTTGGAAAACTTGCCATAATTGAGAGAGTAATACAAAGCAAATTTAATAGTGGGAATTTTGAAATTAGATATTGAGTACAATAAAAAATTAATTACAGTACATACTACATAATTTTAATGCATTACATATTGGAATTACATTAAATTATAATATTTTTTGTATTCCTTACTGACCATTAGTTTCGGTTGTAACTGTATAAACGAGGACAACTTATGTGAACATATTTTGTTTAATATTCAGAAACAAAACTCCTCTTCGTGCATACATTCTACCTACACGCTGAACGATGAACCTTGAAACGATGAACCTTGAAAAAATGACGATTTTTATTTTTTTACTTTTCACGATTGTTTGAGTTTGCAAGGCTTTAAGCAGTTGGCAACACTGGAAAGTACGGAAGGTGGGCCGGTGAGTGGGGAGAGTGCGCGCGAAGGTGGAAGCGGACAGAGCGGGTGAGGCGCATTCCCTTGCAGCGACGCCTCGCGCCCACCCACGCAGAAGCGCTGGGCGCGCGCGGAGTCCCGCTCACGGCGCGACCTTTCCCCTCCCTTCACACTGCATATCGCCATGCTAATTAGCAAACCTCGTTACTCTCCACATTCCCTCCTCTATTTTCTGTTTACTTCATGACAAAATGTAATTATGAAAGAAGAAAGAGAAATAAATAAAAGTAAATAACAAATCGAGCATTTTAAATTATTGAATTTGCTAGTATTTATAAGTTCAACGAGAAAGGAAACTAGAATGTTTATTCTTTCCAATGCAAAACTGTCCAATCTGGAGTAACAAGGTATGCTAATTTAGCATGACGATATGCATGTATAATTCTTATTACACACAGATACTATTTAAAGGAATTACTTATAGGCAGGGCTTGATTTCAGGGAGAACACACCGGAATGCCACTGTGATGTACACCTTCGCGAATAAAACGGTAGAGAAAAACGCATTGGGCCTACAGATGATTACTATGATTATTGTTACTATGATTTTTAGATGAACCAAATTAGATCAATGCAAAATGTATAAATACATTCCATTCTGAAAAGTTTTGGAAAATTCTCCGAAAGATAAATGTATTTTTTTCATTACGTCAGTACATAAGTAATTGATAACAGGAAACTTCCATTATTGTATCCCCGTAAATTGCTTGATCCAGGTAAGCATAGAAATTTGGAATTGTGGGAACTGTTATAAATTGCTCATTTTTATTTTCTTGAATCATAATGTATTATACCTGAATTTAGTTAAATTAAATAAAATTAACACGAATAGAATGTATGATTAATTGATAAGTACCTCTATCTTGTCTAAATATACTGCTCAAAAAAAAAACTTTTTTTCACTTGCCCAGGATTTTGCAACGAATTTACAGTAAGTCGGGTACGCTGAATCCAGATATGTCATTAGTTTTACTGAATTGGCTCTAGTTTTTGTGCTATGAATATTGTAATAAATGATACTATCACGAAATGCGCAGCATCTCATGCAAATATCTATCTTTATACAAACACTCTTTTTTATTTTAAACATCGAATATCGCATTATTTTCAGGATACTTTAATTGAGCATCGTTTTATTAACACTAGAAGGACCGGAAATTCGTTCTACCTAGAAGGACCGTTGTGTGTCATTTTGACACATGATCTCCTGAGCACTTGAAAAGCTAATATTATAGATTTTTCTTACACACTGCCAGGCGCGGATCCAAGGAGGGGTCACGGGGGTCATGACCCCCCTCCCCAAATGATGAACCGTCAAAATTTTGTGAGAAAACTTCAACATATCAAAAAAAATGGTAACCTTTCCAGTGTCCCAACAGAATCGGGACTAGCCGAGACATTTTCAGTTATTTTCAAACAATTCTAGAATTTCTAAAAATTTAGCAGTGCTAAAACTAATGAATGTATATAGAAATTGGAATTTAATTTGTATAAAAACATGCTTCATCAAGATCATACAAGATCACTTTGAAAATATTTTTAATACAAAGAAATATAGTCTAAACAAGTACATATCTAAAGTCGGAATCAAATACACTGCGCGTTACTAGTGTTGCTAACTTAATGTGAATATTTGTCACTAATTGAACGAGAGAATTGTGCGAAACATGGATGTCAACACATGGACTCGTCTTAAAAGGTCACAATTGTTATTCAAAGGGAATAGAACTAGCTAAACTACGTAATAATAATGGTATGAATATAAAATTGGCAACAAACTTGCTTTCAGATGTTTGTTAGAATTCAGTTTCGATGATACAATCCAATTCAGTATCGGAACTCCTATCAAACTCAAAGTTTATTTAACCTTAAAATACTTAAAGTAATCTGTAACGGCGTACCTAATTTGATCATTGAAGTCTGAGGTCGGTTCTGGTTTTGTAAGAACGTAAGTTAAGGCTATCAACAGGGGTTAGTGGTAAAGTTTAGTCGAAAAGATTTAGTGTAAGAGAATTTTAGTATGGCTGATGAGCGAGGATAGTGTCTGACGCCTAAAATACAGTGGCGAAGCTAGAGTCATGCAGTTAAGTATTCTGAAAATCTTATCTTGCATTTTTTTTTGTAAATTAGTTCCATTCATTTTTTTATTCAACAAAAAGATCGATAAAGTGTTCTTTAAAGCTATCGTTTCTGCACAGTTAATTTCCAACGGAATTTCTCAAGAATGTCTTAACTCTTTAATGTAATCGTATTCCTTTCACATAATGCTGTATATAAAGGGAAAGTTGGTTTGAGTTGTACAAACCGAACCGTCTCTTGATATTTTTTCTGTACCAACTTGTCTAACAAATAATTCAGGAAAAAAAACTGCAGGCATATATTTTGCATTATTAATGTAAACATTTGTCAGTTCATTTCGAGGCTGCTCAGTGTCAAGGAATGGATATTGTTTTATTAGAAAAGAAAACTTTTCTCAACGAAAAGGACGCTTTGTAGGTGGAAATCTGCTTTTCGTCAAGAAATTCAATAAAATGAAAGTTTTCGAAATCTTGAAACATGTAGTCCATCTGAGTCACTTCTGTATCAATAATTTTAAAAGATACAATTTTGTATCTTTCAAATAATTCTCACTCCTGAAAGTTCATTCATAGTCATGTCTACTTTGATGAGGATTTTCAATAGTCTCTTCATATCTAACACGGTATATTACTACGTATCGCTACTATTTCTATCTCTATGGCGTAGTATCTTAACTCGTGATTCCGCATTGTTGAGCGAAAACTGCGTTTCGATATCGTGAATAGTTTAGAAGTTATGAGACAGGCGCATAGTCAATGGGACATTGTGAGCAACACTATATTTTTAGCTTCATTAATTGTTTCGTAAAGAAAACACTAACAAAAATCACACAAGCGGCACATAAACAACTCTATTTTCCCACAACGTCAGGTGATGAGGTGAATTTGCCTCTGAGACGTGGGTGTGCATTGCTGTACAAGTTCATGCCTACCGAGAGCCTAGGCTGCAACTGGGAACTCTGCCCAGTGAATGCAATTGAAAGGGAGATAGAGTACGCTCTCTTTTGCGGCGTGCGCGGCAGAGCCAGCCGGTGTCTATCCACTGGCAGACTCCTTGCTCAGCTACCGGCCCCAAAGTGTATTATTTTGCGGCCCTGCTTATTCCCTCGCGCGTAGGCGGAGAAAAGAAGTCGAACACATTTAATTTTCTGCAACGATTCAGTAACAAAAATATTGAAAAATGGTACACAACGACAGAATTTATTGGAAAAAAATTGGGTATTATAAGGCTCCCAGATTACACTTCAGCTTCGCCACTGCTAAAAAGACCTTATTTGAATATTTTGCTGTCGCTGAGTCCGAATCCGGCTAGAGAATTTTAGTTCGGCTATTGAGCAAGAATAGAGTCTGACGCCTAAAATATCTTATTTGAAAGTTTAGCTGTCGCTGAGTCCGAATTCAGTATCAAAAGTATCTTTTGACAGCACTCATTCTTCATGAACAGTATTGCAATGATGTTACTTTATTTGGGTTTTAATTAAACAAAGCCCCAAGGCAATGCAAAACGAATCAGATCAGTTAATTGAAAAATATTAACTGTTGCATTAAATTTATTAGATCATAATTTTATTATTTGTGCATGTCTCGGGGTAGTTGTCGGCCAAACTTATAATGAAGTTTACAACATTGTTATAGAAGAATCGCCATTCAAGGAGATTCAAATATGGTGCAAATTTATTAATGTACGAAAGAGCAATGTAAACGAAAAAAATGTAAAAAAGGAAAATTTAAAATGAAAAAAATAATTGTGAGAAAATATAAAAGTATAATTTACTTTATTTATATATTATAGGCATGCATTTTATTACTTATAATAATTTATTAAAATATACTTTTTTTCATTACACACATTTACATGTCTCTCTCACATACGTTTCTTCACAAATTTTTATATTGCATTCAAATGAAAGTTATTTTTGATAACTTGAAATTTATTGTTTATAAATTTATAAATTTTCATTTTTTAAAACAAATGTACCGAATAAAATTGACATATTTTTGTAGACAGAATTCTAATCTGCAACAAAAATTTGAGGTTACCAGTCAAAATTCCAAAGTTACCCCCGCCTCACTCCCAGCGAATATGGTGAGGAGTGTAACAATTGTAACCTGCTTGATATCTGATATGTGATTACTGGTATATTGAATTTCTAATATATTTATAGTATAATAAAGTCAATCTGATATAAGAATAACATACGTCAAATTTGTTATTACATTCGGTCCCCTGCCCCCTTTCCGAGATAAATGCATGTGAGTCTTAACCTGATCCCCCCCCAAAAGAGAAGTCTGGATCCGCGCCTGCACACTGCAATGTAAAGTGGGTAAAGGAATAAATGCACATATTTCTGGAACATTTTAATACATTAAACTTAAAAAAGTTTGAATTTACAAAGTTCAAAATTGTAGAAACTTTTACAGAACTTGAAATATTAGAGAAGATACTGAGCAATGAATGAAAACGTTAATGAATATTTCGTTTATGGAAATGTAATGTTCATATTAATGGAGAAGGAAAAAAATAAACAGTGTAGGCATGCTGATTTTTCTCACAGCATTTTCCGTAAACAAACTTTCAACTCTTACAACGTACAGGAGAAGTGAAGATGTTATAATTGATTTCTCTTTGGCAATGATTCCTTTTCATATGACTAGGTGTAACAGTGCTTTTTATCAAGAGTGAAGGGTAACATTTAACATTTTCAGACGATACTACATCTACTATCTTGCGAATTATTGTAATGATAGATGTTTTTCTTGCATCTTTCTTGAACAATATCTATGCATTTGCTGTTGGTATAACTAGGATCTTCAATAAAATGAACTGGCCATAATCACCTCCTCGGGCGCACTGTATATTTACGAACAATCTGATGCAATGTATCTATCTCCGGCTATCCTTTTATAAAAAAACGTCGTCTACTTTTTCGAGAGTTCTGTGTGCTGATGCTGTCATGTAAGGTGCTCAGGATTCGAACACTTTTATTCTTTTTTCAATAAAAATCTATGAGAGTTTGACTGAAGTTTTGTTTGTCCAAAGTTGCAAAATTTACTATGACAAAACTGCCTTGATATTTTTGATGTGTGATTTTCAAGTGTCAAATCTTGCTGACTCCTCATTAGAAATATTTTATTCATATTCAGCTTTTCTGCTAGTGACACAGAAGAAAAAAAGTTATCGGAGTTCATGTTCTAGCCCCCCATCCCCTCACTCTCTAAGTTCCGACTGGTGCTATTCCTACATTTTGGATAATTGGACATTTTTTCTGGTTTTTCTACTTCTTCACTAGAAATATATACCAGAATCCTTGATTTCATCACCCATGTCATTTGGTCAAATGTCTCCATTGTTGTCACTGCCACCCTCACTGTTGTCTTTAGAAAAATTTTGAAGTTCAAGAAGTATTTATTCCCTTTTTCTGTACTCATTACGCAAAGTTTCACACACACTCACACACGCGCACACACACACACACACACACATACACACTCACATACACATGGCTTGCAATTACGTTTTGCATACTGAAAGTTCTCTATAACATATACTGTGGGTTCAAAAAGAACAGGATGTATCTGGCGATTTCTAACGAATCGTTATCATCGTCTTGCATCAAATTTCAAGAAGGTAACAATAGTCCTTATCAATCTGAAAACCAGAGATATACTTCTTCCAATTGGGAAACGGAAGTACGATACAAAATGAAATATCAAGACTTGGAAGTGTATACTGTGTCAATATGACACATTGCGGTCCTTCTAGGTATATCTAAGATTTTTTCCAATTCTGTGAAAAATTACAGGCTTGAGCTTTACAGCAAATGAAGTTCATGCACTAAAGAAAGCACTTACAAAGAACCAGTTTTCTAACATTTAAAACTCAAGCACTACATTGTAGTATGTGTCACAAATGTGTCATTTTGACATCACTCGGTCCTTCTAGTGTTTAATACATTTTCTGTTGGTTACAAAACAATGAGTTTATTTATTTATTATTTTTTACGTCAAAAAACAGTTAAAAAACTGCGTATGACGAGCTATGGGGAGAAGTGAATTTTGTGCACGTTTTCATAATTCTGTGGTCTCTATCCTAAAACCATATTTTAGTCGAATTTTGAATACAGAAAAGAGAGGTTTTTTCGAGTTTTGTTGACAAAATATTCGCTCCTATATAATAAAATATATTTTCAAAGGTAAATTAGCTATAAATTCCTGCCCTGAACCCTCATGTTCTTCATGAAAGAATAATACTTTTTGCCGCGATAATATGAAAAACGATCATTTGAATAACTATATTTCCCACTGAAATTCAAGAAGACGTGCACAAATAATGAAGTTACATTTATGTCGAGAAAGCAAAACAAGGGACCATCTCAGCATTTGCTCAAGGATCAGGGAAACTGGACGAAAAACCTGATCGAGATGGGGGCCATCAACCCAGAAACTGTTGGTACATACTTGTTACAGGTTCTTTAGAATTATACAGTCCAAATGATAAATAATTACATTAACTATCATTGTTGAAATTAATTCTACTTTCCTTTTTGATGCTCGGTATAGTCTCGAATTGTATAGAAACAGTTATGCAGCAGAAAAGATTTTACTTGGGACTTAAACTTTTCTATTGAATTTAATCGTTTAATGTCTTCTGGCAAAGTGTTGTAGAGTAATGTACATGAATTGTATGTGAATTTTTTGTAATGAGCTGTTGATACTGTCACTTGGTGAATATGATTATTACGTCGTGTGTTATACTTATAGACATCGGCGTTTGCTGAAAATATATTCCCGCCCTTACGTAAGCCATTTTTGACAAAAACTACTGATTCGTAAATCAGGAGACAAGGTAATGGTAAAATTCCTAGATTAATAAAGAGTGACTTACAAGAATCACGTGGGTTGGATTTGCTTATTATTCGTACAATTTTTTTTTGTAATCTGAAAGTCTGTGAGCTATAAGATGTGTTTCCCCAAAATATTATGCCATATCTCAGGCGGGAGTGAACATTGGCAAAATATACACAACGAGCTGTATGAAGGCTGACGGAATTTGAAAGAATTCTGAACGCGTAGCATAATGAACTTAATTTTGTGTTCAATTCATTTAAGTGGGCATTCCATTTGAGGTTTGACTGAATTGATAGACCTAAAAATTTTGTTACATTAACATCAGTCAATGGCACACCGTTCATTTTCAATGGAGTACAGAATTTTTTATTTGATATGGAAAACTGCAGTTTTATTTTCATTTACTTTTAATTTATTATTACGGAACCAATTTGAAACGTCTGATATTGTACTATTTACGGTTTCTTTGTTGCAAAGAATATTTGTATCATCCGCAAAGAGAACTGTTCTTCCGTTTCGAATCGCTAAGGGCATGTCATTTACGTATAACAGGAAGAGAATAGGACCTAAAATCGATCCTTGCGGGACTCCACGTGCAATTGGCAAAGAACCGGAAAGGTGTGTACATAAAGTTCCATCATTCCAGTAAGGTATTTCTACTCTCTGAGATCGTTGTTTAAGGTACGAACATAGCAATCTAGAGCAATACCACGGATTCCATACGAAGGTAATTTTGAAAGTAAAATGTTATGATCAATGACGTCAAAGCTTTTGAAAGATCTAAAAATATTCCAATAGTTGCTTCGTTTTGATCCAATGATGAGGCAACATCCTTAAGAAAAGAAAAAATGGCTGTTTCCGTAGATTTTGATTTCCGGAATCCATGTTGGCAATTTGAAAACGCGTCGTGTTTATTGAGAAAGGTTTCCATCCGCACATAAAAAAGTCTCTCTAATATTTTTGAAAAAACTGACAAAAGAGAAATTGGCCGATAATTTTGAACTTCATTTTTGTTGCCTTTTTTGAAGAGCGGCTGTTTTAAAAATATCTGGAAAAATTCCGGTGCATAAGGATGCATTAAATATGTGAGTTAACGGGTGTATAATGGCTGGCGCGCACGTCTTTAACAAACAATCCGGAAATTCATCTAAACCGGCCGAATATTTATATTTTAATTTACCGATTATTTTGAGAATTTCATAGGAAGAAGGTTTCGGAAACGAACATAGTGTCCTAAGATTTTTAGGGAAACGTCAGATGTTGAATTTTGTGCTGAAAACCCTTAGTGAGATCGACAGCAATTCTCGAAAAGTATTGGTTAAAGAGACTAGCCACTGTTGCCGGATCGTTCACATCTCTATCGTTATCTTTTAAAACAACATTCTCTACAAGGTTTCTAGTTGGTTTGGTCGCATTTTTTACTATATCCCACATTGATTTTGTTTTGTTATTTGAGTTCAAAATATCCTGATCGTGTTTCATGATTTTAGCCTGCCTTATGACTTTTCTTAACAATGATTTGTATTTTTTAAAGTACAGGAGGAAATCTTGAGATACGTTATGATGCTTAGAAATGAAAGAAAGAACTCGTTTGTTTTTACATGATGTTCTAATCCCTTGTGTTATCAAAGAATTGTTTTTGCGTGAAATATTTAATTTTCTTTTCTGAAGAGGAAAGCAAGTGTTAAAATGAAATGAAAGCGTTGAAAAAAAAGAATAATATTTATCGTTTGTATCAATAGTATTATAAACCGCGTCCCATGACTCCTGCAGCAAGTAATCAATGAATAATTTTATTTTACTTTTAGAAAACACTCTACTCATACGTGTATTATTTATTGTGTCATTGTTCGCATTTCGTATAATGGTAAGAATTTGTGCATCGTGGTCACTGTATCCTAAATCTTTTGTTTCAATTTCATGTCGAGTAGTGGTTTTGTTAATTATAATTTGATCGATTGCCTTCTTTGAATTTACTGTGATCCGTGTAGGTACTTTTATTGTAATATCTAAATTCAAGGAATTAATTAAGTTAAGAAACTGCTCTTTCTCGCAAGATTCGATCAGAAAATCAATGTTAAAATCTCCACATACAACAATGGATTCACAAGAGCGATTAATGACTTTGATTAGTGTTATCTCTAGTTTTCTAAGAACAAAATGTAATCTGCAGCTCTCTTTGTTGGAGGCCTGTAGATGCAAAGCAATATCATTTTTAGCACAGGAAGATGTACAACAGAAATTTCAAAAACATTTTCAACGGAATACTCATTGAATTCCGTCAAGGAGATAGAATCAATATTATTTTAACGTAAATACAAGAACCTCCATATGCAGGACTTTTATGAGATTCTCTTTTTCTACAATAATAGCCTGCGAGGTAAAAGTTTGGAATTTGGAAAATGCTAAGTTCATTAGGAGATAACCAATGTTCTGTAAAGCAAAGAACATCCATTTGATTTAAATTGCTCTGTAGAGCTGCCTCGATAAACTCAGTTTTATTTGAAAGGGATTGAACATTATGGTGCAATATCTTTATTTTTTGCAAGTACCTACACGAATGTTTTTCTGCTGCATCTGACTGTAGTTGCTATATATTTACTCCATTTTTACCTCGAGTGCGTGGTCGAAGGTTGTAATGTGTCCCACCAGTCACAGGTTGTGAGGAAATAGAGGCGTCATTGGTAGTGGGAATGGAAGAAACGGAAGTAGGTTCACAGGAGGGGGTAAGAGGGTTCAGAATAAGGGGTGGGGGTGGGGAAACGTAAGGAAGGTGAAAGGGATGGATTTTTGGCAGGAGGCTGCGTAGGACTGGAGTTGATGATGTATTGTGCAAGCTTTTCACCGACTGCATGTTTTCCAGCAAGGTTCATGTGGAGACCGTGCCGGGTGAAGTGTTTTACTGAGAGGAAATTCATTTCAAAAAGTGTTACATCTGTTTCTCTCAGTTGCAGTTTTAGTTGTTGGTTTGCGTGCTTAATCTCGCTGCAGAGTGTTGGCCTGTTGTACAGAAGGGCAGAGTCGAGACTACAATGTTAGTATTTTGGGCGGCACATTGTAATTTGTTTACATGTTGTTCAGGTGTAAAGTTACCGCCCAAATTAATGTCATTCTGCCCTCCGATGATAAAGACTGTGTCCTGATTGGTCATTGTCTTCGTGTGAGTGTCCAACTCTGCAGTCACGTCTGCAAACCTCCCGTTAGGTTTAAAAATAGACGAGACTGAGTAGTTGAGGGGTAACTTCCTACTGAGAATGGAGGAAAGATGGCGACCATGGCTGTCAGCTAAATAAGTACCTGGTTTTTAGGCTCAGTAGGAATGGCTTTGTTTTCAAGTGGGCTAGGATGCGAAGCTTTACGTGTTTTGGTTTTGACACGCTTCCTAGCCTGTTTGCGTTGGTTTGTGCATGTATTTGTCGATGGAAGGGAAGGGTTGTGAGGATCAGGAAGGCGAGGAAAATCTGTTTCATAATCTAAAACACTAAATCTGTTTGAATTGCGACTGGATGTGGTGTCTGTGTCTTATGTGCAGTCACGGGTGCACGGTTGGGAAAATTCGCAGTGTTGCCTACTTGTGCCCAACCGTCATTGTAGAGAACGACCTCTTCCAGCCTTCGTATATGTTAATCTAAATTACTGTTTACGTGTGTGAAGGCTTTCAGAAGGTCGGCTTTGAGAGTGTAGAGAGTAAAAAGAGTAGAACGAACAGTAGCCATGTCACGAATGCGTGTTAAAGTACATGATAAAATTGGAATAAATACAAGAAAACTCAGATAAAAGCAACAGTCACCTAGCTTAATATTTTAAAAGTGTAATATTTATGTGTATTCGATAAATTAAAAATTAAGATTCAATACAAGAAAGAGAAGGTATGCTAACTAAATCTATTGAAAGCTAGTACTTACGAAATTTGGCAATGCGGTTACGTATTTTCGTTCACTTAAGCTGCAACTGTTTAATACAATGTCGACTATACTTTACCGTAAATAGATAAAGATATTAGCTGAAATTTGTCTTCAAAATATTGAATAAGATTTGAAACAAATTCAAAACTACACGATACACCCTCCTCGTAACGTTCAAATTAACTGAATAATCACTCGCCACAAAAATAAAATAAACTGAATAGTCACTCGTCACAAAAATATAATAAATATTTCAGTAATTAAGTTAAAACAGTGATATAAAATCGAAAATAAACTGCTCTGTTTATAGATGTTGACACTTGATCACCAATTCGTAATTCTGAAGTTCGTTAAGGTTCAGTAATATTTAAATTCGTTAGCTGTTGGTTCGTCTTGGTTAGAGCAAAAAACCAACCAAATTTATATTTCCAGCTAACCCTGCAACAAGTAATGAAAGCACTTAAACACACAAAATGCAGTCAGATCACTAAAAATAGTAGATAAATCTAAAAAAAATCAAGAGCACAACCAGATGCGTCAGTCTCAAAAGATGGCGTCAACCAGTCAGAGTTCTTCAGGAAGGCCTTGTTTGAATGGCTTTAATGTATTTCACTACATTTCTGGAGAATTTATGCTACAAAAACAAAAAAGAAATATCACAAACTTTGTAGAAAAATATATGAAAACATATTTTGGTATAAAACTGGGTGATCAAGGTAAGTCGTGGGCTCCTGATGTGGTATGCAAAACTTGCGTGGAGTGTCTCCGTCAGTGAAAAACTGAAGAGTTTAAAATTTGGTGTACTGATGGTATGGCGAGAGCCCTAAAATCATGATGATTGTTCTTTTTGTTCTGTAAACGTAAAAGCCTTCAATCGTTGCAAGAAAAAGAACAGGAAGTACCCTGATTTGGAATCAACAAAGCAACCTGTGCTACATGGACCTGATGTTCACCAAACTCACTGGAAGTCCTGTGTCTGATAGTGATGATATACAGATTCTGGGGTGCAATTCCAGAGTTAGCAGTGGCATTGAATACGATGGAAGTATTGTTGCAAAAGAGCACTTCTCCCAAGATAAACTCATTGATTTAATACGTGCCCTCAGTTTGCGAAACAAAGCAGCTGAACTTTTAGCATCCTGACTAAAAAGAAAAGAAATGTCTGGCACTGAAGCCAAAATAACACTTTACTGATTATTGGTACAGGCATTGTCAGGTATGTGATTGCCCCTGATTTGCCGCATAAAAGTATATCATACAATGTTATGTGATTCTTTGCAGGCTGTAAATATAAATATATTGACTATATTAATATTAAATATTTTAAGAGTTTAATTTTGTATAAATAGGCATATCTAGTTACATTTAGTTCAAGATTTATGCAATTTACGAATAGCCTGTACTCAATAAAATAAAATAAAATATTTTTCGATGCGATTTTCATTATCTCAAAAACTATACTAGCCGCCAAACTGGAAGTCCAGTGGCCGCGCAGAGAGAGAGGGAGCACATTTTTGCTTTGTTGCCAAATTTATGTTTACTCTCTCTTTCTTTTCCGCTCTCCGTTAGACCGTCATTGAGAATTTCTAAGAAAAGGTTTTAACACCTCCCTACCTTCAGAAACTGAGAACAATTCGACACATTTATTACGGGCAATATTTTTAAAACAATTCTCTTGTAGAAAGCCATATTTTTGTTTTATTATTAGTTATTGACACAATTGCAATACTATTTCCTTATTAAACTACAATTGCATTAGATAATATGGTATAATAAATAAAACATTACTTTTATTTGAAAATAATGTGCAATGTAGTATTAATTGCAAGATATGTTTTTTAATTGCATCTTCAGAACGTAGTGAGTTAAATACATTTTGCTTTGTCCCCTCTCCCTCCCCTACTTTTATTCTATGTTACGCTCATGGGGTAAACGCAATAGTGGTTGATTCTGTGACGTCGTCGTGAATGAGTGAAATAGAGACACGAATTTTTATGTACAGATTTATTTGCTATTACTACACAATATTTACACCACTGACGGATGCAGGGGGGGGACACAGGGCTCATGGGCCCCCATCAAAAGGCCTAGAGTTTTCGTTTACCTTCCTTTATTTAGCAAAATTAATTTAAATATTTATGATCGAATTATATAAATATTATTAAGCAATAATATTGTATAGTATCATACCTATAAAACATAAATAACATACAAATAATTACAAATATGTTTATTGCTTAACAAAAGTCTACGATCCCCCCCCCCGATGATCGGCTGGATCTGCCGATTTACACTCATAAGGAAACAACACCGCTGCACTCAACAGTCCGACTGCCTCCACCCCCAGCTGCCTGCCGAGGCATCACAAGTCATCCCCCTCGCGTCAACTGACACCCGCATTCCAGACACGCCCCCGGACCACACCCCTCCCTCTCGCCGGCCGCACGACTTGAGCGTCCGCCGAGCACTACAATACTGAACCGGAAGTTAACATTTGTAGCTTTTCAATTTGTTACTTAATTTGATAAAAATATATAATAGTAAATAATAACAAATTTAAGAACGTATGTAAGTATTAACATGTGAATCAAAGGTACATGCGGGGTTGGGGATGTACAAGGTAGTAAATAAACACATTGATAACTTTCATATAAACATATAATATAAAGCGAAATAATTTATGTAAAATACAAAAGAACATTGCAATTTATTTACAAATCGAGAGAGGCATCGTCTTCGTCGCCACCCCGAGCAGTCTCCGCTGTCACTGTCATCGCTACTTTCTTCAGACGAAGCATTATTCAATACATTTATAATTATGGGGTCCATAATCTCGTCTCTCAAAAGTTCCTTTCGAAAATCATCTTCTTGAAGATTTTCGACGTGACGCACGCACGAAGCCCAATCTGCCTGCGTCACATGATCTATCGCCTCGTGTGTGAGTCTTTCCACGTCGGCGATTTTAAAAGTGTTGTTTTTTTCCTTCACATACCCTTTCACTTGCGCCCAAATCTTTTCAATAGGGTTATAAGCGCAATGATACGGAGGCAAACGAATCACTCTGTGACCCATTGCTTTCGCAATTTCGTCCAATTCGTACTGCTTTCGTGGGCTTGCGTGAATTCTGCAAATTCGGAGTAATTCTGCTCTGGTCAGGGATGGATCGTAATCAATTCCATTTTTTTGCAACCAATCACATATTTCTGACTTGCGTGTGTGTGAAGTCGGTGTCTTATTTAAAACCATGGAATGATACGGAGTGTTGTCCATAACAATAACAGCATTTGGATGCAGGTGAGGCAGAAAGCTATTCTTGAACCACTCCCTGAACGTCACGGCATTCATTTCCGAGTGATAGTCCGCACACTTTGAATTTTTGGAGAGGAAAACAAGTTTTGCCTCAGGTATAAATCCAGTCTTGGCAGACCCTGCGTGGCAAACAATAAGCCGCGCCCCCTTTCCTACCGGCACTTTCAATCCTCCTGCTCCGTCCCGAGTTTGCCAGAAATAATTTCTGGAATCATTCTGATTTACCCAGGTTTCATCCATATAATAAATGCACGTGTTAGGTTCCAGAGTGCGAATCTCGTGCATTTCTCTCAAAAACCTAACGCGAGCTTTCACAATGTCACTGCGTTCCATGAGGAACTTTCTACCATCCTTGCATTTAACATATTTAAAACCTATAGATTTTAAAATGCGATACATTGACCTGACACTTCCCTTATATTCGATATCTTCTCGTAACTTTCGGGTTAATTTTTCTGCAGTAGGGTATTCACCTCGGTCGTAATATTCTAATACAGTCCGCCGCACTACCGTTTTGTCGAAATCATACAGATTTGTTACCGTACGTGATTTCCTGCAGTGTTTCCAGGTGATTTCAGAAGCACGGACCCCGAAAGCAGCAAGAGATGATTTGGCAGTCTTCAAAATGCGTCCTACAGTTTTCACTGCGATGTCACAAGCTGCCGCAGTCCGCTGTTGAACTTGGCAACCTCGAAAATAGGGTGGCCTGCGTCTGCTTCCTTCTTGAAGTACGAATAAACAATAAACCATGTTTCGCGCTTGACTTCTCAGCACTTCACGTTTACGTATTTCTTCGCACATATTGAACTTTAACTTTAGTTCGAAAAACACACGATAATACAAAAAACTAGTCGATATTCCTAGGCAAACATGGGAACTCCGTTCTCCTCCGCAGTGAATAGAAGACTGAAGCCTATTCGCTCGTGATTGTCACGTGGTTTCTCCTTGCTACTGCGCATCTCCGGCCATCGGACTTCCAAACTGGCGGCCAGTATAGAGCCAATCTACCAAATCCAATGGCAAATTTGGAATCAGAGTGTTGTAAGAAAATGAGCGTTATATATGAAATAAAATTAGTAAATTGTCGTAAAAGAGTTTCGTTTTTTTTCCAATATGTAAAATATATTATTATAAAGATTGTTTACAATTATTAACGTAAAGTTGATAAAAAACAATACATATAAAATTAATAAATTTGTCACGCGTTCCAGTACCTAAAATTTTAGAAATCAAGCACTGCTTTTAGGACATGCACAGCGTGCGAAAAGTCTGTACCTAGCTGTATCCTCCTACCAGCCTCAATTCCTTTCTTTCTTGACTACTCCGATAAACCTAGCCGGTAAAACCACTTTCTTGTGCATTATATTATAGTATTACAACAACTTAATAATACCGTCCATATCATCCTGCTTCTAAATACCAATATGAATTTTCATCATATTCGTACTAATTTCAGCTTCTCCCCTCTCATAAGCTCTTCATTTCTTCCGCAGCCAACCACCTCTAATTTTAAAATGTTTCGTTCTAAAAAGTCCTGAACTGTACTCAAACTGACATCTATATTCTACTTCTTAATTAATCCCCCACCCCGTGTGGTGTCGGGGGTTTTAGTAGAATAACACCATGGGACCTCCCCCTGTCGTAGAAGGCGACTAATTGGAGCAGCTGTCCGCTGTCACTCCCCTAAACATCCTATAATTCCCACTTTTAGCTTGGTGTGTCATTACTTCCACTTACTTGTGGCACACTTCTGTTCTGTCCTGTAGGCCAACCTTCCCATCGGCCAACTCTTGTGTTTCTGACCCCGACGCTATTAGGTTTGCGAGGGCTAGGGAGTCGTTTCTATTTTACCCTTCTATTCTAACTATTCTTCACTGTCCCCCTTCTCTTCTTCCGTTTCCTTTTAGCTGGCGGTAGCTCAAAAACGCTAGGGGAAGGCGACCCCGAATATAAACCCGGGATGGAGGGTCCTTTAGGATTGACGCTTACGGTGCAGGGGATCGGAGCCCCAGTACCGGCGGTCGGTGGTGAGCAAGCACGCCACCGAGCGTCGTCAGCCAGCGACTGCAATGCCACGGGTGCGGATCACTCGGCATCCCTGGCAGATATTGCTACGAGTGATAGCAAACTTCGCGGGACTCACATGGAAGTTTGCGATTTCAGGCTTGAGGGATCCCGTAAAAACCCTCGTCCAGAAAAAAGTCCTGAGTTAAGAGCGAAAAAAATGAAAACTGGAAGAATCGTAAACCCTGATGACTTCTTTAAGAACACAACAGCAGTACCAAAATACCTTACAGTTAAAAGAAAAGAAGGGAATTTTGAAAAAGTAAGCCCATTTCTAATAGAAAAGTGTATTAACACTTGGGCTGGATCTGCCATAAGAGATATAAAGAAAACTCCAACTGGACTCTTGTTAGAAACATTTAATGAAAATCAAGGACAAAAGTTACTAGAATTGAAGAAAATAGGCACTATCGATGTTGAAGTAAATGCTCATGGCACGTTGAATACTTGCAAAGGTGTAGTAGTTTGCAGTGACTTACTGAACTGCAGTGAAGAGGAAATAGCTCGAGAACTAGCTTCTCAAGGAGTCATCGCCTGTCGTAGGCTAACAATGAGGCGGGACGGGCAGATAATCCCTTCAGCATCCCATGTCTTGACGTTCAACCGTAGTACGTTACCAGAGAAGATTAAAGCTGGTATTCATCGTCTGAGCGTACGATTGTTCGTTCCTCAACCGATGCAGTGCTTTCAGTGTTTACGTTTTGGACACACAGCATCTAGATGTGCGAGAATCAAAGCATGTCAGTGTGGAAAGCCATTTCATAGTGATGATCCGTGCATAGATCCTATCAATGCATCAATTGCAGTGGACAGCATTCAACAAGGTCAAGGAACTGCCCAATATACAAGCAGGAAGCAGCAATACAAAAAGTAAAAGCCACACAAAAAATCAGCTATCCTGAAGCAAAAAAGCTTGTGTGCCCTGAAAGTAAAGGAAACATCACGTACGTAGAAGCAGTCACTAAAAGCACATCAGTGCCTTCATTAGTAGTAAGAGAACTAATGCCTGCAATAACTCTCTGCATAGAAAAGTATTTTAATGAAATTTATAACAAGAAAATCCACACGGAAGAATTACATACAAACACCCAATGTGAAATATTAAGTGAAAGGCAATCTTCGGAACCCCCGCCAAATGAGACAGAAATAATTCCAGTTGGCTGCCCCCGCAGCTACATCCAGTAAAGGCGAATCGGCAACAGGCTACCGAAGTCGATCGCCCCGTCTTTCAAAATACACCAAGGAGGACTTCCTAAAACAAAAAACTAAGTCATCTACCACCAATCGTCAAGATACGACCACTTGCTCAGAGACAAGCTCGATGGTAAGTGCGGAAAATAACGAATACCAATCCATTGATCCAAGCAAAATCCCCCGCAAGAAGAAAAAGAAGAAAGGATGGCCAAAAGGAAAACCTAGAAAATAAGCCGGACATACCCACCCCATAACACAGAACTCCATTCCAACTATGGAAAATATTATTCAGTGGAACATCAACGGCTGTATCTCGCACTATTGTGAGCTGAAATTGCTACTGGCTAATTACACGCCAATGTGTCTCTGCTTACAAGAAACGCATTTCAAGCCACAAGACCGTTTCAATTTAAGAGGATACAAGACCTTCCGCAGTGACGTAGAACCTGATAGACGAGCTAGAGGAGGTGTTGCCATACTGATCAGCAACACACGTCCTGTTAGTCGTCTGCAACTCAATACACCTCTACAAGCGGTAGCAGTAACCCTATACCAGCCATTGAAGATGACATTATGTTGCGTATACTTACCAGACGCCTCATGGCAAAATGAAGAACTACAAGATCTGTTCGATCAACTACAACCTCCATTTCTTATTCTAGGCGACTTTAATGCTCATAGCACCACGTGGGGCTGCTCTAGAACAAACGATGCCGGTCGAAGAATTGAAGACCTGTTACTTAACAATACATACGTACTCTTAAACACAGGTGCAAGCACTCACTTTAACGCTAGAAATGGTACATTCTCAGCCATAGATCTTTCGATATGTAGTCCAAATCTTGCAACACGTTTGACGTGGAATCCACTTCCAGATCTTCATCAGAGCGATCACTTCCCTCTGTTGATTTCTCAAAACATACGAAAAGAACGACGTATATTTACCAAAACGTTGGTGTACCAACCGTGCAGACTGGTCCAGCTTCATTAGACACATAAAACCAATAAATGCCAGTGGAAACACGGACAGAGACGTTACAGACTTCACCAACTCTGTAATTTCTGCTGCTGGAAAATACATTCCTCAAAGTACTGGTCGCTCATCCAGAATGCCAGTACCATGGTGGAATACGGAGACGAAAGAAAGCAATAAGAGAGAAAAGAAGAGCTCTCAACAGATATAGGGCGTTCACCAACTCAAGACAATCTTATTGCTTTCAAAGCGTTTGCGTGCACTTGCTCGTAGAAAAATACTAACAGCAAAACGATCAGTTGGGAGAAATACGTGACAACCATACCAGGACGACCAAAGTCACAGAGGTATGGCAGAAGATCAGGTCAATCGCCGGGAAAAAATGTTTCAGTCCTATTACATGCATAGAGCATGAAGGGCAACTAATCTGCAACCCAGACAGAAATAGCCAACGTCTTTGCCTCTCAATACTCCAAAGTCAGCAACACAAACAGCTATCCTGAAGACTTCTTAGGAGAAAAAGCGAGAAGAAGAAGGAAAAATACTAAATTTTACAAACTGATATAGATGAGCCGTATAACGCTCTTTTCACAAGGCGAGAATACAAGACGCTATAAGTGCAGCTGGAGACACAGCAGCAGGATCAGACAACCTCCCCTATAGCATAAATACGTCAGTTACCAGAAGAAATACTCTCCATCTTGTTAAATATATATAATAACATTTGGATACAAGGCAATTACCCAAAATGCTGGAAAGAGGCGATAATAATTCCACTTTTAAAGGCTGGCAAAGACCCATGAAAACCCGAAAACTATCGCCCGGTATCATTGACATGCTGTCTAGGAAAAATTTTAGAAAAAATGGTCAACACCAGACTAACATGGTGTCTCGAGAGATACAACCTCCTGAATAAATAGCAGTGCGGATACCGACAGCATCATTCCACCATTGACCAGCTAATATATCTGGAAAACGCAATTCAGAACACCTTTATCAAAAGACAACATATGGTTTGCTGTATTCTTCCGATCTGGAAAAAGCTTTGATAAGACCTGGCGTTACAACATTCTGAGACAGCTACACAACTGGCAAATCAGAGAAAAACTTCCAAACTTTTTATCAAGCTTTCTTAGTACGAGATCCTTCCAAGTCCGTATTGGGCAGTCCATCTCAGAAAGCCACGCACTAGAGAATGGTGTACCACAAGGTTCTCCATTAAGTGGTACGCTTTTTATCATAGCGATCAACGAGATGTTTGAGACGCATAGAAACATCAGTTGGAAAATGCATGTATGTAGATGATATTGCTCTATTTTATTCAGCCCAAATCACCGGCAATGATCAAATTGAAAATGCAAAACGCCATAAATACCTTAGAACAGAACGCGGAAAAGAATCGGCTTCTCATTTGCAGCAGCTAAAACCAAATGCGTCCATTTCTGTAGAAAACGGAAAGGATGCAGAAATCCTCATCTGGCATTAAATGGTGTTCAACTGGCAGACAATGAATCGGCAAAATTCCTCGGTTTGATCTTTGACAGACATTTAACTTGGAAACAGCATATAGATTATACCTTGTCTAGATGCAGAACGGCTCTGAACGTAATACGATGCATATCGCATATAAATTGGGGAGCAGATAGAGGACAATCTTACTCCGTCTCTACAAATCAAATGGTAATGTCCAAAATAGATTATGGAAGCGCAGTGTACTCCTCAGCCAGGAAGTCAAGCTTAAGGAAATTAGATCCTATTCACAACGCAGGCCTCCGTTATGCATCTGGAGCGTTCCGCACATAGTCCTTCCTCAAGTCTATATTGTGAAACAGTACCATGTCGCTATATCATAGACGACAAACACTACTACTCAGATATAGATCAAAAATGCTGTCACTGCCAGAGCATTTGAAACCATTCATTGATGACTCGAACCTAACTTGGCATATATTTACGATCGAAGACCTACTGCCAACTCGTCCAGCCAACATCCGTGCAATCGAATAACTAGATGTTATACCATCGTTCTACCATCAGTTTTGAAGTATAAAACCTATGAAGTTCACCTTGGACGCTGAAACTGCCAGATGTTCGACTCGACACAGCCAGTGTAAAGAAAAAAGATGCCTTTCCCGCAGAATTAAAAATCGGATTTAAATTAGTTCTCGAAGAATACATCGCAAATCATACAATCATCTACCCGATGGATCAAGAACCAAAAATTGGGTTGGAAGTGCCTTTGTAACTGAAGGCATATCAAAAGCATGGACTCTTCCCCTAGAAGCGAGTGTCTACACAGCTGAATTTTTGCAGTATTGCAAGCTTTGCGATACTGTGAAACTCTAAGCCCAAGAAGATTTGTCATCTGCACAGACTCGCTCAGCTTCCTTAACGCCATAGACAGACACCTACCTGTGGACCCGATGCTTCAAATGATAATTCTATCATGTCATAAATTAAGTCAGAGAGGAGCATCAGTCAATTCATCTGGTGCCCTGGGCACATAGGTATTTCAGGCAACGAAGAAGCTGATTCTTG
>JAHLJT010007867.1:0-13359 GCA_031308135.1 Acheta domesticus
AAAATGGACACCGGTAACAATGGCTGAAATATTTAGGTGACATTGGTAGTATCGAAGAGCCGAACCGAAATTTAATTCAATGTCCAAAAAAGTCTCATCTTGTTTAGGAGTTATTTGACGATATACATTCGAAAACATTGGTAGATATTGCGGGTTGCAATGCCGTGACGTAGATCTTTAGATGCGTTTCTTTAAACAAATCCTTCATATTTTTAAGTCAAAGTGCAATTCGTCACGTCTCTCGTGAAATTCTCTTTCTTTAGAGACCTCATGTATAAAGATTGGTTGCGTGCGAGAGCCGCAAAGGAAAGGTACACTACTGAAATAATATAGGAGACTATGGCCCACTACAAACAGGTACAGTTCTAGATAAATATAAAACTTTTCAATTACGTTTACGAAAAACATTTAACTCTGTTTTCACACTGAAAAGTGATTGTTCCAGAGTTTGTAAACCTCTCATATTTAGGCTTGTAGAATATACGTACCAACGATGTGAAAGAATGTCTTTAGGGATTTGCGATATTCCGTGTAGTACGTAGACAGCATTTTTGTTTAAACTGTTTACTCTTTTGTTCGATGTAGTCGGTCGGGTTCAGCTAGTCGATGTTAATAAAATTAATAATATTGAGCTTCTTGCGTAAGGTACACAGCTCACTCAAGATGGCGAGACGAGGAGTAGCATTCAGACTGCTCCATTCAGTTTCCGATCGATCCATGTAATATGTGGACGACAATAAGGTTTCGCGGCAGGTTTTGTCCAGATTTTCTTTTTTCCTCTGCCTCAGTCTACCACTGGTCTATCATTATTCATAACATAACAATTACCTTTCAATAAAACCATTCATCTATTCAATCATAACCACTAATATTATTATAAGACTTTTATTGTAAAAACACATTCACAGTATCACCTCTAAATGCGGATTTTCAAAACCGTGTATTTTAGACAACTAATCTGATTTATATTTCATTGAAGATAAACGGAACATTTTAGAATAAATATAACAAACTTCTAGTCCATATATGAGAAGTTGATGATGGTCACATATTGCAAATAAATGTGTTGGTGGGGAATATACACAACAGAGTTGCAATGTGACGTTTGCCTGTGATTGGTTGTCAAGTCATCTTGCATTGGAGTTTGTCAAGTAATCGAATTTTTTGGACTGCTGTACGAGTAGCTGCTAGACACAACCACACTAGAGGTGGTCAGGGGCAAATGTCACATGTCTAACTTCATGTACGAGATTCCCCGCCATATGTTCTTTGGTAAAACGGTGGTCCTCTCCGACCTCTTCAGATGTCTTTAACACGTATACTGAGACACCTGTACATTTACTTCCCCTCGCAAACAAATACTACATTGTTAGGATTTAAACTATAACGAAAAGCATTGCATAAAAATTCCCAAAAGTTATTTTATGCTCATAATTCTATACTAGGCAGATTATAAATTAAATTTCGATTAATTATCTCCACGTCGATTATCTGAGAAAATCGACGTGTCAATTTTGGAAACTGCGAGCCACCATTTTCAAACTCGCAACACCATTTCCATTTGAACAACCTGTCGATATCACATCTCTTGAAGGAATGTTTTATTTGTTCGTATAATCGAACGCGCGGAATAATAAAGCGCGGGGCGTGGGAAGACGCGACCGCGGGCAGAGGAAATGAAAAGTGGTTCTTTGTGCTTCTGCGAGGACCGCAGCCGCGCCCGCGCACGCCCCTTGAGATCAGGCCCTCGGGTGGCACCCAGCAATAAAAGGAATGCGCCCGCCGGCCGGCCGGTCGACCGGCTCGCTCGCTGCGGTGGAACGCGGAGTACACAGGGAAGGAAATTTTGTGTCGCTTTTCTCTCTTCGCGACCGATTTTTTGACTTTTTTTTCAAAATATCTGGAAAGAGGAAGTATGAAACGTGTTTGATGGAATTTTAAGTCTGGGCAAATTGGATTATGGCGGTGTTTTTCGTGGAATAACAATCCTTTGTAACATTCTCGATATTTGCCCACAAAGTGTTGGTCAGGTCAACGAGAGATCGAGTAAATGGTTAGACCGCGAGTCTTTGAGTTTGTATATTCATTTCTCTACTTGTCGTTTTACATTCATAATTGCACTGAAAATTAAAACGCGTATCAAATATATATATATATATATATAATATAGTATATATAATATATTGTTACGCAATACCTAGATATCGTTCGGTGCCAAGGGTCGCACCAAACGAGGATGTCGTTCTAACTCAAGGATGCAACAATTATTTTTAGATTCCCAAGACGGGAAATCAGGGACTAAGGGCTAGGTCCTTGCCTGCGTTGATCTGCGTGATTCCATTTAAAGAAAACACAAAATCCCCCCTTGAAATTACTATATATATATATATATATATATATATAGTAACCGAATGTATATGTCGGTTGTGGGGGATTTTAGTGGGATCGTGGCTCATCTGAAGATTTCAAATGAAAGAAAACAACACAAAGTCGTGACCACAGAACAACATATAATTGGATACGCGTTGAAACGAAACCACAAAAAATTGCAGAATGACATTGGTACTCAAAGAAAATAAACAAACAAAAAAAACATTTATCACTATTCAAAAAAATATTGAAAATGGGAAAATCAACTGCAAAGTTATTACGAATTAATTTTAAGATTTGCATAACTTACAATCACAGCAATATCTTCTGTGACAAAACAAGTTCAAGTTCAACAAATGGAAAGAATACTTCTCGCAAGACTCAAGTGGTACCTTTCGTTTACGGAGAATTGCAGTTAACTGTCCCTCAACATACACTGTATCAAGACACATATAATTTCTTGCACGAAATTCTCTAGAATCACAAAAACAAATATCTCGATTCAATTAAAATGAAACATATAATTTTTTGAAAACACAGAATATTCAAAAGAAGTTTCTTTTAAACTAAAGAAATGACATTATAAAATTAATATCTTGTATTCTATTAAAGTGAATGAATATATTTTGTTGATGGGACAGAATATTAAAAAAAACAGTTTTTGAAAAAACTGTAAAATGAAATCACAAAGAATATCTCTTATTCTGTTAAAGTGAATAAATACAGCTTTTGATAACACAGAATACTCAGAAGAAATTTCTTGAAAAACTATAAAAAAAATTACTATTACAACATGTTATAGAAAAAATGACCAAATAGTACATCTATTTTGAGTCATTTAAGTTCGCTTGAATTCTTCAATGGTTCATAGCCAATACAATTCTATAAACACTTATTTATTAATAGCAGTAACTGAGTTTGTGACTTCACTATTATTCAGAATGTTCTCTGAAAAGCCAGAAAGTACACGTGCATGTTATTAATGTGAGAAAAAATTATTTCGAGATCAATTATATGCTTTCCCTGAGAAAAATATACAACTTCGCATATCGTCTACAAATAGTATAAAGTTACTATAAAAATATCAATGGAATGTATGTACCAGTAATTGAACAAGAGCGTTAATGGCACAAAAAAACAGTGAACTAATCTAGTAACTAAAATCTATAGTCAATTGTTTTAACGTTTTCCGTCCTCCATTTCACATACAAGTACCACTGTAGTTACCATAGAATAATTTTATCACCACAGTAAAACGCATCTACATTTCGCAATCAATACTTTCGTTCCTTTTTACCAAACACCTCTTATGAATACAAACACTTCCTAGTTTTTTTCGTAATGATAAGGAAAACTAGGAGAGAAAAATTACACCTCGTACCTACCATAGTTTTATAAGATTTAACCTCGACCCAAACAGCAGGAAGTTACAGCGGGCAGGAGGGCGGTTGGGCCCTCACTTTGTACACGCTTTAGCGCCTCCCAAATTATAGTAACGGCAATCCTTTTTGCCGTCGCAAAGACATCGGCACAATCGTGCCGTCAGCCATGCCTCTTCAGCAATTGTAGCCAGCACTATCGACGCCTCGTAACTTCACTCAAACCTCGTCTTTTTCGGCTACCTAAAGACTACCCCAGTTCTAACCTTACAACACCGCGTCAAGAAATTTCTGTCTGGTCATTCCCCACTCCCTTTCTCTACTACTGCACAGGTCACTACCCCAAATAAAGGGTAACACACTCCTTTTCCACCCTTCCCAACCACCGACAAGAAAACCTCGGCCACGCCGGCGGCGCGCGAGCTATCGGGCGGGCGGTGGATCTCGTACGACGATGGCTTGATAATCGATTAGCCAATATGTCTGATTGATTTCAATATATATATATATATATATTAGGGTGTCCCTTATTTTCCGACTTTCAAATTTTTGACCACTCACCCTCCAATTTTGTTCCAATGCACTTAAAACATGCCTATACAAATTTTTTTTGAGATCGGAGTATTCTAAACCCGTGCCGACTTGAGCGTGAATTTGCATGACGGACATGTCCAGAGCATGAATTTTAATCGATCGTATTACTCGTGTTCACAGGTTGCTAATCCAACAGTGTCATATGTTAGTGTCATATGCAGTGCCGAAGAACGTGTGTTTTTATTAGGACATAATATTAACTATTAATATAAAACACAAAATAACGGACACAATTGACCATCAGTCAAGTGCTTGATGTTTTATTTCACAACATATGGGAAGTAAAGTGAACAGTTAGGGCAAGCGCTAAACTTGTGGTTGGTGAGAGAATGATATTTTGCGAGAAAGCAAGAATTTCAACAAGAGCTAATCAGCATTGTTCGCAAAATCTTATTAACTTGTACTATTCGGAGGGAAGAAAATTACAAAAAAACGCAAACAAGGGTGAAGATATTTTTAAGCATCGTGAAGATGAGTTTAGAAATAAATTGAACAATCTATTTGATATTGCACATCCGAATGCTTTACAAATGATTATGTTGAAAGAAAGAAAGGATGTTTTTATTTCGGCAGAGAGAGCCAGGATGTAAAAGTTATCTTGAAGGACTGGACGAACATCTTGCGGATAAAGAAGAAAGAGCGAGAGAAAGAACATTACAAGAAGAAAAAAGATTACAAATTCTTTGATGTGATACAACTGCATCAAACAGTTGACGTCTTGAAGGAGTATACGTCTTTCTTTAAGAAAATTTGGACAGAGCATTATTCTTTCCGTGCCGTCATTACATATATAAAAACATATTTTATAATGTGTATTTGAATGTAAAATACATAATGTAGTAAGCAATCCTGACACCACTCTTTTAGCATTTTAAAAAAAGTTAAAAAGATTTAACGCCATTAAATTTCGGAGGTGGCAAAGAGAATATGGGAATATTCTTTAATGAGTCCGATTTTAAAGAAATGTTGAACTTTTATGAAAGTAACAAACTAAAGATACATCTTCCCGGGCATTGCATCGAACTCAACATAAATGGCAAGAGATATTTAATATTTAAAATGTTTCTGCTCAGATCAGATTCTAAACTATCTTGTGTAGTTAAAAATTCCTTAAATAATGCCTCTCTCTTGATCGTAACTTTATGTCAAACTGTGGCTTTAGGGCAGTGCAGCTGTAAAAGTTCCTTATCTTATTTTATAAAAATTTCTAAAATTGCATGAAAAGATAGATTCCACAATTTCAAAGCAAGTTTAAAACAATTTAGACACCATATGTAGTATTTATTAGAAGAATTGTCTGTCGTACTCTCTGATGAAGCAGGCGTACAAATAAATATCAAAGTGTAGCAAGTTTAGACTGAGAAAATCTACACATGGAAGAGAATTTCTTTTTGAAAAGAATTGGATGAAGAATAACATGGCAAGCGCAATTGTACATCTATGGACCGTTCTTTAATTATTAATTCGTTAATAAACATTCATCTTATTCAATTTAATCTTCATTTCAATGAAACAAGCCGACTCTGTATCAATTAAAAGCAGATACCTATTCTCTTGCCTGAAGATGGGTATTAGTTTTATTCAAAACTGTCCTTTAACCTGGAAAAGCAACTTCATATTTGAAGCGTAAAAGGTTATTTATAAAGATAAAAAGCTGTGAATGACTGCGCGGAAAGACCTGGTGAATCAATGCAAGATTTTCATGGACTACTGAATGTAGATGAGGAGCAAAAGCAATTTTGTTGAGTTGTTCAAGAACATCGTTCACTGTATCATATTGCAAGAAAGAAACACTGAAAAAAAGTACCCATAATAAAAGTTAAAACCAAAACACAGTGAAAGGGTGAAAATGAATTAAATTATATTATAAAATATATATTAAAAATGTATCAATAGTTTTCCATTGACTTAACCCAGCATAACCAATGATCCTAACATTCAAATTTCGCGCTCAAGTCGGCACGGGTTAATATCAACCTATTGAGATGAAATTTTATTTTTGAGTAAATTGGACCCAATAGAAAATATTTAGGGGGTGAGCCCAAACAAATTGCAAAAAAAATTTTGGGCAATATAAGGGACACCCTAATATATATATATATATATATATATATATATATATATATATATATATATATATATATATACACACACACTATCTGAAGTACCCCCGCATTGCTGGGGAATTATATCATAATAATTTATTAGACAAGAAGAGGCATCCATCCTTTCCCGCCCTGCCGCGGAGCCTTCTTGTATCCATTCTATTTTATCCCCGTTCCGTCTTGCCCAACCTCTCTGTCTTGTTCCCACCTGTAAATACTCGGTCTTCCTCGCTTTCTCACTTTTCTTATTTCCTTATAAACAGCATTTATAAACCAAACATTGAAAATTAATCGTTGACCCCGCGCCGAGGCAATTGAAATACAAATAAAGTGTTTTAATTTAATTTGAATATGCGTTTTAGGAACCTTGCAGCTCACGTAAATGTGCCATTAACCACTTAGACAATTATAATATCTACAAAAATTCGATAACACACAATGGATCCCGGCTTGACTAAAGTTTTTCTGTTACCTAAAATAAAGCCTCTTTTGTTCCATTTTCAACAACCTTGAAAAGCATTGTTTGAACACATTCAATTCCTTCCATTTCTCACTACTCTTTTACTTCAATTAAACAGAACCGAACTTACCGAACTTACTCTCATCAATTTAAATCATCATTCCTTCACCAGCCAAAAGTTGACTTTCAACACTGCAATAAAATACTTCTCTACAAAAATTCATCTGTCAACAGTTTCAGCCTAAAACGTAAATCATTCACAATAACTTTCATTTTATTCGTTGAACTCGCAAATACGTAATAATCATACTTAATGTACTACAAATAATCCAATAACAATTTCATAGAATACATGTGTGCATTCATTTTTAGAATATGAAACATTCATCATCAAAACGTCGTTTTCCATACATTTTATATACGACTGTGTATACTTCTCTCTTGATCACTTAATACATTTACGACTAGACATAATTAAAATCAAAATCCAATTTACTTTTATAGAGTGAATAAAAACCGAATCATTCTTAAATGCAAACATTTTTCATTAAACAATTGACGGTAAAATCAACGGTCTTCAACTATCCTACAGATATACGCAATTCTGTACATTGATTAACTCAATCGTAGACCTCAGTTGTCATCCTCAGGTGGCGCATTGCGTAACTATGAACATTGATGCACTCTTGAATCTGTGATGTAATGGTAGCCGAAAAATGTTCAGAAAAGTAATTATATTATAAATATATTAAGGTTTATGGTTGTAAATCATAGCCTATAGCACTCCAGACATTTAAAGGAAGTTGTCACAAAAGTTTCATCGGTATGAAGAGATTATCGCGCTCTATGTCAATGCACTTCCGTGTTTATATATTAGTATAGATATAGATATATTAAATCTGTACCTAATCATCTATTCATATTCATATATATATATATATATATATATATATATATATTGTGACCGTACTTTCCCTTATTGGTTTCATGAGTACACATATCATAAATTTTTGTGATGTTTATTTTGGGCACAGGGGTTCTTTGAGGGGGGTACTTTAATCGTCATTATCTGAATTCAAAGAATCTACCGTCACAGAAACAGAATTTATTAAGAAAAAAATTAACAAAACATGTTCATATTACTAACACAATTTACATCCTTGACCTGGTCGCAAGTTCTTACTGAATACAGAGTAAATGGTTTATACTATACGTCTCCGAATATTCCTATCATTACATTTATCATTTCCATTTATACAACCTCCATTTCTCTGGAAACTGCATGCCATTCGTGTACCACTACAGACACCATTGCTCTCCTTACTACTCAGTGAGCACCCTGAACTGGCATTCCACTCGATTACCCCTCTATTTTGTTCATAATTATTGTTACTTATCTGCCCTCCACAACCGTCGTCTTCTACGCGACGCGATGCCGCGTGCTCCGTCCAATGCCGAGAGGTGACCTTGGCGCCAACGATGTTCTGCCTGCCCACGTGTCGCCGGCGGCCCGTTCCCATGCACCAGCGTCGCCTTACCACAGTTTCCTTCTTCACACGACGAATTTGCTTTCTCAGCTCACACGGCTCCACCATATAATCCCGCATCCGCACAGCTACACCGACTGTCACTGAACAGCATTGCCCACGTGTCCGTGCACTGTCCCCTTCTCCCGTCAAATTTCGTGATTATTCCTTCCAACTGAGTTTACCACAATCCTTACTAGCAATCATCATCAAGTCCATCACATTTATCCTTCAACACCAACCGTCCCGATTACTCTCGATTTATCTGTTCGTTACCACATCGCTCTCTTGTCGCCATCACACCTCTGTCCTCACCTCTCGCTGCTCAACTCCCAACTGCCCTTCCGCCTGGTCCGACCGACCAATTCACAACCTTCCGGGCGCTCGTTCACGGCCCGGCCCGATTCGTTCCGCAACGATTCATCAACCTGCGCGCCACTTTTGAACGTTGTGGAGCGCTTATTATTTATGTTTTGACCAATACGGTCAATATATATATATATATATATATATATATATATATATATATCTTATAAAGTAATCTGTAATTTACAGTTAGTGAAAATGTTGATTAACGATTCACTTTCAGAACAAAAAAATTTTCTTTCAAATTAGCAAATTTATAATCGGTATTTCTTTAATTCTAAAGTTGAAATGACGTTGCCATACCCACCAATTCGTATTACACTTGCTTGTAATTACACCACAGTTTTTAGTATAACAGTTGCGAACCTCTAATAGGAGCAGAATTCGTCCGTTTGACACTAGCACTCCTGATGGCAAGGAAGAGGCATCTGTCTTACGAGCTATAAGTACTACCTAGTAATTTATAATTTTTAATGCTGAAAGTTTTAGAACACTTGCGCAACGGCTTGTGCATAACATCTGAAAATTTGTGGTGTATACATAACCAAACGCTCATTTCAAGTTTATCATAAAATTACTGTCAAAGGAACATGATAAAATCTACACTTACTGCGCAGAAGCAAAATAAAGGACCATTCAGCATTTGCTCTATGAATCAAGGAGATCTGTGCGAAAAACCTTATTGAGATGGGGGTCGCACACCTAGAAGTTACATTTTTTTAATTTTACATTACTTTACATTACATAATTTTAATATGGCAATAAATTTAAAATGATAAAATGGCATAAATCAAGGTTTACATAATATTTATTAGCTGATATATAATCTTTCTTAACATTAAAAATGATTGAAGCGCCGAAAATAAAAAAAAATATTGTGATATACCAAAATATTATATATTTTGTCAATAACATTGGCTGTAAATGGGTTGGGTAAAGGGTCTGCAAATGGCAATATACAGCCTTAGCAACGCCGGCGTAGTGGTTGGCAAGGTCAATAAACTACATTCAGGTCTTGAATAGGTAGGAGCGCTGGCTAGAAAGACATATAAAATAATGTGAGATTGGTCTGAAAAGGAATGACTATCGAGGGCGTGGCTACTCGGTTTGATAAGAGATGAATGGATTGGCTAAGGGAGAATAGACAGTCGAATTTTGTCGTTTTTTTTAAAAAGAGGAACGAAGGACGGATATCGAAGCGTTGAGGGCGGAAAAACGGTGGAGAAAAGGACATTCTGATAGAGGTCGTCGAGTAGTACAGATCGCTCGCGAGATTAACATCAGGGGAGTGGGACTTGTAAGTTTTGACGTAAGACTCAATAGTTTTTTTTCGGACTCTGAAAGTTGATGGGCAGAGGTAAATTCGATGAGGACTTTGAAAGTTTCTTTTATATTGCGGTGTTGGACTTTAATGTTTTACCACTAGTTGGGGAGGATTAGGAACACTAATTATCTCGTAAGAACCAATAGATATTCCAGGTAGTGCGGGCTGGATTCGTCGGCAGTGTCGCAAGATCAGAAGAAAGAAGCTGGACTTGGGTTCATCTGCATTCAAGTGGGAAGATACTGCTGGGCGTCGTAGACCAAGACGTTAGATCAGTACTGCAGTACAAAGATATTATTTTAAAACGAGGTCATGACCTAAAGACAAAACAATTGTCAATAGAAGTAAATAAATTGTTAGATTTCTCTTTTAGAAATGAAAAGATTTTCATTTGGTCAATTACAATTGTTAAGTAGTTAGAGATAGATAATTATTCCCTTTCAGATTCATCGCCATACTGTATAGTTGGCAGATCAAGTAATCGGCTATCTAGGCGATAGCGATTATCCATAACGGGACCCACTGACCCAGCTAGCCGTACATTTAGCCATTTGTTAAAATTAGCTGTGGAAGCATTGGTTTTAATTAACGTAACCTGTTCCTGGCGCCCAAAATTTTACTATAAATTCGGAACGGGTCACGATTATAACCGTCCTAAGGTGAATGATGTCAACGATCTCGTAATAGTCTATGACGAGACATTGTTGGTACATTTCAATATACACGAACCATACAGAACAAGAAAACGTTGGAATCAGCTTATTGCAAATGCGCTCTAAAATAACATTCACGGACAATTTTGTAAACGCTTTCCTTTCTGTCTCTTTAGGAAAGCTAAAGAGGATGTATTTGGCGAATTCTTTTGATTGTTGCTACAATTTATAGCGTAAATAGATAGGAAATGCCGAGCATCAATATATGCAGAACGCAAATGTGGTCAGTCATAAATTAACAATGGCAAGTGAGCTAAGAGCGGATAATGATAAAATTCATTCGATTCAACTGACCGCATCAAAATTATATCGCTATCACATACCATCAAGTAAAGCACGCGTTAACAGCATGCAAAAACATCCCGCACCTCAGCGAACTGTTACTGCCTCTTGCTTGCCACTGGGAGCGCTGAGGTCGCACGGATGAAAAAAATCATAGGGAGCTTCGCAACTGTTGTACTAAACTGTGATTACACGCTCTTAACAATTGAAAAGCCGAATGGCTGAGTGCTGAGCATTGTCTAATTATCTCGCTTTACAAATGATAATTTTTTAAAAAATCACTACGTGTGCTCCTTTCCCCCAGAAGCCAAATGATGAGAAAATGTCTCGCAGTTTCACATAGTTGGAGATAGATGTTTTAATAAAATCAAAATCATTTCATCAAAAAATAATATTTTTGACTTTTACTGTTGTAATACTGTTAGTAATCTATAATAACTATAATCCGCAAATAAATATTGTACATAATTTGTACAATTTTTGTATTTATGTAAATTGAATTTTGTATGTTGAATTTCTGTAAATAAAACGCAAATTCCATGGAAATATGTTAGGTTGCCTTCCAAGTTCAACGCGACAGATGACACGACAGAGATGCGCACATTGAAGATGTCTCAGAAGCAACTCTGCACACGTGCGCGTTCCTGCGTAAAACTCCCGTGCACTTTCATCAAAAGGAAACGTGTAAGCGTCGGGTTGTACGGCATTTGCAAATCGGCGACAAACATCGGTCATCGTAATTGTGAGAGTTCTGAGACATTATTTTACACCAAATCAAAACACAGTTCTTGAGTTTTGGCAGATTTGTCAGTTTTGCAGACTATGCCAAAACGCAAGAACTGCGGTTACATAAGACATAACTGTATAAAAAGTCACCACAGCATATAAACATTTTATTGTAATATCATGTAAACGTTATATCAAAGTTATATTACAATAAAATCTCTAGCCTTTTCGACAGATACAGGTATAACCTAGGAAAATCTAATTTACATATGAATCTCCAGCTCAAATACCATCGTCTTAGAAAAGAAATTACGTAACTTTTAAAACTAATTTAAAATGATTGACAATATATCATGCTTCTTCGTTGCTTTTCCTCTTGAAACTTACATGAGCATGCGCTAAATTTAAATGTCATTCTTTAAAATGTTGCCGAGGGACGTACTTCAAATTTTAATATTCTCACAACATGTCATAGTCTGTAAATAATGGATTCAAGCTGTACCTAATTACTTCCTGTAAGAAATAGCGTGTCGCCGCCTGTTATTACTCACTCGAAAATTTTCTGTCATTCTTCACTCGAAAATTTTAAGATATATGAGAAATGCAAGATGTAAAAGGTACAAAAGACGTACGTGTCAGGAATTGAACAGGGGTGCAAAGATGAATGGATATGAAAAATAAAACACTCGAATTTTTAAGAGAGATGAAAACATATGAGAGAAAGAACTAAAGCGACATATGGTGAAAATCCAAGATAAGAATAGAAAAGATTTTAGAAGGGACTTTGACCGCAAGGCTGATTGATCAAGAAGGAAACCATTCTGTTAGTTGAAATCAAATGTGCTTGGGAATTCAGTGAGAAAAATTATAATGACAAGGGGTAAAGATGTTTATAGAGAAATGGAAAGAAATTGAGAAGTTCTAGAATGCTTCCAGCTGGCAAGAATATGTGGCAAGTCCGAATAATTAGTCTAGACTGAAGGAAATAGAAAACGAATACAGGAAAGCCTGTGCCATTCTTTAGCACCACTAGTTAAAATTGCGAATATGACAGGCAATATTGCACGAAAACTATTAAAAGTTTCAAAAAATGTGCAGGATATTAATTAGAAAACTAAATATGGAGAACAAATTTTATGTGAAAGAAAAATCTCTGTCTTCAATTTTGTAGTTGTAGGAAGACGCCTGAAAAAATCAAACTTTTGTGATTTTCGAAAATTTAGAGTTTACCCTGAAAATCGGATCTAGGCTGCTTTTATAAGTGTTTTTTACTCTGTAAGTGTATTATTTTAAGAATATTAAGGAGCAGTAAAACCTAGTCATAAATAGCAATTTATTTGAGAAACTTGAAGCCATTTTTTAAGAAAATGGCGTATATGCGCTACTGTAATCCAAATTTGAAGCTTTTTCACAGAAATCTTTTGTTTCCGAGAAACATCATTAGAAGTCATTCGAAGCAATTTAACATACAAATACAATAGAATCAGTGAGTGGAAAAACAGTCCATCTCCAAA
>JAHLJT010007872.1:0-16664 GCA_031308135.1 Acheta domesticus
TTCAGACCAGTATTGCTTTGCTTCTCCGAGACCTCAAACTGCACTCACCGTAAGAGAAAGTTTTTATTTCTGTTGGTTCTTTGAAGCTCCAGTAACTCTCACTTTCAATCAAATTGTTGTCTTGAAGCTGAGATTTAATGCAAAAATTATGTTTCCCTGTGTTATGGATGGTACGAGTCGCGACAGTTGAAATAAGAGAACTTTGCTGCTACAACATCGCGATAGAAAGGGAAAATGTATTTTAATTTAAACTCTTAAAATGTAACCAGTCCTTATGTACGTTTTGCCTCTTTTTTAATAATTTTATACTTATCTATTTAAGTTTTTATTTTTTGGTTGTATATTTGTATTATATATCTGTAGATTTTTAATATTTGTATGTGTTGTTTCTTTCAATTTTTATATTTATACTATATTTTTGCTTAACTGCTACCGAGCGTGCGCTCATTTATTTATATTATTATATTATATTATTATTTTCACATTCAAACGTTTATGTGTGCAAATATTTTGCAAACATTAAGAAACTCAAGAAAATATATTTTCATAGGGATATGCATCTCAGACAGAAGCCATACTACAATTTTCGAACTAAATAAACGATGATACTTTAAATTACCGATATGAAAGTAAAAATTAAATACTTCCAGAAATTGAAGTGGGCGGTAAGTCATCTTGCTTTCAGCCTGCGAAATTAAATCACGCCATTTACTTCCGTCCATCTGAAGGCACTGTGTAAGTAGATAAGCAAATAGAGACATTTGTAATTCACTAATCTTTTTAACTCTTATAAAATTACGATAAAGCTGTAATCCACTCATGTCGATTACCAAAACTATTAGCCTAAAGGTGCTGTGTAAATGGTTCCTCCTTCCCTCATTTCATTTGCATCCTGGCTCCCTTGATTCTCAGATCGCAGCCATTGCAATGTCCAGGTGCACTATTTTAAATGTTGTTCTAAAAGTGCACTTCACCACAGAAATACACTAGATCAATCATTATTATTTGTAGAAGTAGGAGCTGTTTAATTATGAATTAACATTTGCATGATCCTCTGTAGGGCGCCAGTCTCTCCGCAGTGACACCAGTGGCTGGTGATAGTGCTAGCAACAGAAAATCTGTTGATAGCACGAGGTGCGGCTTGTAACAAAAGAAAATGTTAATTGCGTACTCACCACAATCATATAACATTCTGTAAGTGTTGTCACTCGCACTTGTTTGACGGTCGTGTGGTTGCAACGAACATAAACGCCATTTTAATAGGAAGCCCTGATTCGGCTCGATGCGGTGACCCTTTCCTGCCGCACTGTACTTTACTGATGTGCCTCGACCAAAGGGCCTTTGCAATACCTTCGCAATTTACGAGGGTTTGGGCGGAAGACATGGCAACTATTTTTTTCTAAAAGAAATGTTATCAAAGCGCACGATTTCATTCTTAGAGTGAGAGAAATGCTGAAGTAAGGTTGTTTACATTCACAGAGGCCTCTATGAGTGTCTCTATTGATATAGAAAGTAACGTGTCCAACTGCTGCTGTGCGAGAGGAATGTAACGTGTTTCGAGCAGCGTACGTTCTTCAAGACAGCCGTTCTCCTTGAGACAAATGCTCGAGAATGTCACAGGGACTTAGTGGAAGTTCTTGGAAATAATGCCCTTCCATACCGGACAGTCGCGAGATGATCACGAGGATTTCCGTGAGGACGCGTAGCAACCAGTGACCAGCAACGCACGTGCCGACCTGTGAGTGTGCGGACAGACGTAGCATTGACGGTAATCGAGCATCTGCCGAATCGGGTCTTTAGAAGGGGTATGTAATGCCTTTGGAATGTTGTGAACTCGTGTATTTTAAAATGCTTTGAAACATGAAACGAGTACTACCATTTCAAATTCTTTAATAAATATGAGAACGACAATTTTGGCGTGTTGTATATATCCATGCACTTACTTCGTATTCTGCCCTTTCATGTGTATATTTTACATTTTCCATCCGTACTCGTATTCTCACAAAAAACGATTGCCATGACTTATGCCCTAACTCTAGAGGTGGCTCAATGGCATACCGTTGCTTCTAGGGCATAGGTATAACAGTCCGATACGCTAACCGTTCCACCCCCTCAAGAAGACGAAGGAAGGGGAGAGGTTGGAAGGAGAACAAGGAGCAGGATGAGGGAGGGGAGCAGAAGAAGCGAAAGAACGGAGAGGAGTGGAAGGAACAGAAGCAGCGAAATGAGCGAATGATGAAGAGGAAGGGTTGGCAGGGCTGAAAGAGCGGACGTCGCGTGTAAAGCGTGGAACGAGGAAGAACTGGCTGCGGTGTGGGCAGGACACGTAGGACGTACGGGAGAGGCAAGGTAAAGTGGGAGGAGGAGCAGGCGGGACAGCTTAATATGTAATTGTGTTAAACACCCGCATTGATTGAGTTTCTGGGCACCTAAACTGCTGTGGTCATTAGAGCCGTATGTGTGTGCATGTTATACTTCGTGTGATGTTTTGTGGTAATGTTCCTCCCCCGCTGGAACGACAGATCCGATGCCTACCTACACTATGTGATCAAAAGTATCCGGACACGGAGGCGGTGGTGTTATGATGTGGTAGTGTTTTCAAGGAGGGGGCTTGCACCCCTTGTTGTTTTGCGTGGCACTATCACGGCACAGGCATACGTTGATGTTTTAAACACCTTCTTGCTTCCCACTGTTGAAGAACAATTCGGGGATGGCGATTGCATCTTTCAACACGATCGAGCACCTGGTCATACTGCACGGCCTATGGCGGAGTGGTGACACAATAACATCCCTGTGATGGACTGTCCTGCACAGAGTCCTCTCTTGAATCCTGTCGAACACCTTTGGGATGTTTTGGAACGCGGACTTCGTGCCAGACCTCACCGACGTACATCGATACCTCACCTCAGTGCAACACTCCGTGAAAAATGGGCTGCCATTCCCCAACCAACCTTCCAGCACCTGATTGAAAGTATGCCTGCGAGAGCGAAAGCTGTCATCAAGGCTAAGGGTGGGTCAACACCCTATTGACTTCCAGCATTACCGATGGAGGGCGCCACGAACTGGTCAGTCATTTTCAGCCATGTGTCCAGATACTTTTGATCGTGTATATGCGGGGCTTCCCTCTCCAGATATCTTCCCTCTGCAGAGCACCGCCACCAGGACAAGCACTCAGCTCCCGACGTGTGGGGTAATGTAGTTCTTGTAAGTGGAAGTGTGTGTAACGGGAGAGGAGGGGACGTGAGTTAGAAAAGAAAGATCGCGCGCCCGTTTCTTAGTGTACTGCGCCAGCATTCGGCTGGTATTGATCGGCGAATCCACGGAAAACTACCGATTAGAGCAGCCAGCCGCTAGAATAATCTCCCAGACATTGGCTCAGTTCGACCTAGTTATTTAGATAATGTCGAAAATCTGCCCCTGTCGGGACTCGATCCCAAAACCTCCCGGTGAGGGTTGCTGCAGAGGCAATACCTGATCCCTGAGCTAACGCAATCGGTGACTGGGTAGTAGATAGGTTGATGTTATTGGGATGAATAATCCTACAAAAAACCTTCAAGCCAATGAATGCAAAGGTAAGCCAGTACATGCTTAACAGTCATTCCACCATTAAGCTATATTCTGCTCTCGTGAAAGGCTGTACAAATCAATTTTGACGGCTGGTTCTCACGCTTGTCCAGTCTGCTGTAACGCGGCCCAACATCAATCAACAAAATTCAAGTCTTTGAAAACAAAGTCCACTAAGAATTTTCAAATCCAAGACTTGGCCATTCAAACTACTTGTTATCACACATATATCACAAAAATTGTCCGTTAATTTTTTCAAACTCTATCGAGAGTTTCTGGTGCACTCCATTTCAATGTACGAAAAAGACCAACCCGCAGAATCTCGAATATGCAATCGACTCCATGTCAACATCTTCTTCCGCAAAATGGCAAACAGAAGATAATTAAATTAACAATCATCTGATTATAATAAACAATATGCATTTCTCTTTAAAATCCACATTCCTTTAATTCTAATGAAATGGGAGTCTGACATAGCCTTCCCCTTCGTATCATCTTTGATTGAAATTACTGGCTCCTAAGAACTGAAAAACCTCGTGACTGAGCGTTATATCACATTTTACAGTAAATTTAAAACGTTTGACAATATTTCTGTGGTCACGGCGTAAACGTTCTTAAGTCAAAAATCTTAGTTTGGAGAAAGCAAGGGTTAAATATTATTGAGCCAACGCTTCTTCCTATGCTCAACGCTATTTCCGAACGCTTTTTTGTCGTTAAGGAGGCAACATTTGAATCCTGTCATTTTCCTAAAATATAATATAGATACTTAACTTGTAGTTCAGTACTTAACCCAATTTTACCAAAAATTGACTTACGAACTTTTACCCCGTGACCATAGAGTACAAGCTTCAATAATAAGTACAAGCTTAAAGTTCGCATTTCAAGGCTTTTGCGCTTTGTTGACTCGAGCCTAGGGCCTCCCGGTCAGAGATATTAACGCCGGTGGAGATTGGGGAAGACTATGGAAACAGCCGGTATGTTATCAAACACTACAATGGCTTTGAGAGGAGTGTTGGTGTACCATTCACCGCAAAGAAGGGCGTCGTCCTGTGCGCTGCGGCGCTGTGCGAGCCGTGCCCGCCCCACGTCGTGTCGCGGCCCAACACTCCGTGTCGACTGACGACCGCGAGTCCCTCCGCGCGCCGCGCCATAACTCAGCGGCTTTACTGTGGAAGGCCGCGCCGCCCCGCGCCGCCCCGACGACTGGAGGGCTCGACGGCGCCGCGCTCTCGGCCTTTACAGCGCCTCGTCGTCTGCTCGTGCGCTCGCGCCTCATGTGCTCCTCCGACACGTTCGTCACCAACACGCCGGTGAGGTCTGGCACGAAGTCCGCGTTCCAAAACATCCCAAAGGGTTCGACAGGATTCAAGTCAGGACTCTGTGCAGGCCAGTCCATGACAGGAGTGTTACTGTCGTGTAACCACTCCACCACAGGCCGCGCAGTATGAACAGGTGCTCGATCGGGTTAAAAGATGCAATCGCCATCCCCGAAAAACAAAGAATGGATGGAGAGACATGTACCATGCATTATGTACAAGGGGGGTGATTCCATGTTTAAAAATTTTGAAATAATTTTTTTCTTTTTTTTTTTATTTAGGCTCATATCAACTACTAGGTCATTAGCGACCACTATTGGATGTAATGTTATGGTATGAGGATGAAACGTTATGGCGATGATTAGGGGGTGAAAGGACGAACACAAATTCAACCATGCCCGAGGCAGGTCTCGAACCCGCGACATCACGATCCAAGATGTATACGAGGTGCATACTTTGGAATCCATAGCAGCCGGTGGCATTGCTCTTGTCCATGCAGCGTTCCCCAGCGGGACCCAGCGCTCGAATCCCGGCCTGGCAGATTTTCGACACGAGCTACAAACCTAGGTCCTATTCAGCCTATCTGGGGAGAATTCTAATGGCCGGCTGCTCTGATAAGTCTCATAACAAGGTGCCGCCAATCAGTATCAGGCGAAATTCGTAGCAGACGGATAGCTAGGTCGAGTGTCGCTGTCTGGAGGACAATTCTATAGGCCGGTTGCTCTGATCGGTAGTTTTTCGTGTTTTTTCCGATCAATAACAGGCGAATGCTGAAGCAGTACTCTACGACACGAGCCGCGAACCGTACGCAATCTTTCCCTCCCATTCCTTGTCCTATCCTACCCCTTACACACAATACATGCACTACACCGTCACATGCCGAGAGATCGGTCGGGAGCTTAGAGCTTGTCTCACGAGCGTCTGTTCCCCGCTGGTGGGAAATACCTAATAGGGGAAAACCCCGATATCCGATGTTACGTCGGCGCCGGATCTCGCCATCCAACGCTGCAAGATCACAGCTACCTCCTGAGGGAGAAACATGCTACATTTATGGGACCAACGACCTTAGCAGTTGACGCGTACGGAAACACTTGTAATCAATCAATCCAATTTCCAGCTTCGGAAGCGTCCCCCTCTCAGACGCTTTCAGAAATCATTGACCTCCAGCCTGTCTCTACCCGGAGAGATGGCTCAGTGCAACAACTGATGTCACTGCGGTCCCTCTGACCGGGGAGGTCTTAGGTTCTAGTCCTGACGGCGGCAGGATTTTCGACACTGGCTTCTCAGCTAGGTTGAATTCAGTCGCTATCTGGAGGAGAATTCTAGCGGCCGACTGCTCTGATCGGTAGTTTTCCGTAGTTTCTCCGATCAACAAATGCCGGAGCAAATGCCGGAGCAGTACCCTAACAAACGGACCACGGCGCGCGATCTTTCCTTCCTCTTCCTTGTCCTATCCTCTCCCCTTACACACACTAACATGCACTACACAACCACACACGTCAGGAGACCTGTCCGGGAGCTTACAGCTTGTCCCGGCTGGGGCGGTGCCCCGCTGGTGGGAGATACCTGGTTGAGGGGAAAAACCCACTAGTCGACGGTAGGTCGGCGACGGATCTCGCCACCCAGCGGGGAAAAGATCACCGCCACCTCCCGATTGAAAGCACTCTCTACACTTACGGGACTAATGACGGGACTAATTGACGCCCCCGGAATCACGAATCAATCAATCTATCAAAACCCAGCCTGTGTCCTTTGGAATCCCACCCATTTCCCCCGTAGCACTGCTGGCAAGTGAGCAGACTTCCCCATGGTTGCAGACGCGCAGTGCCAGCAGTACGGCGAGGTGAACCAGCTGGGCGGCGTGTTCGTGAACGGGCGGCCGCTGCCCAACGCGGTGCGCATGCGCATCGTGGAGCTGGCGCAGCTGGGCATCCGCCCCTGCGACATCTCGCGCCAGCTGCGCGTGTCGCACGGCTGCGTGTCCAAGATCCTGGCGCGCTACCACGAGACCGGCTCCATCCTGCCCGGCGCTATCGGCGGCTCCAAGCCGCGCGTCACCACGCCCAAGGTATGGACGCCCCCCCCCGCGCCACCCAGCGGCCTTGCAACTCCCTTAAGGCCCGTCCACATGGCCTTGCAACAAGGGCCTTTCAACTCCTTGAAGGCGCGACCACATGACCTTGCAGTTAGGGCCCTTCAACTCCCTCAAGGCGCGTCCACATTGCGTTGCAACCAGGGCCTTTCAACTCCTTATGGCGCGTCCACATGGCCTTTCAACTCCCATAAGGCGCGTCCACATGGCCTTGTAACTGGTCCTTTCAACTTCCGTAAAGCGCCCCCACATGGCCTTGCAACCAGGGCCTTTCAACTTCCTTAAGGCGCGTCCACATGGCCTTGCAACCAGGGCCTTTCAACTTCCTTAAGGCGCGTCCACATGGCCTTGTAACTGGTCCTTTCAACTTCCGTAAAGCGCCCCCCACATGGCCTTGCAACCAGGGCCTTTCAACTTCCTTAAGGCGCGTCCACATGGCCTTGCAACCAGGGCCTTTCAACTTCCTTAAGGCGCGTCCATTTGGCCTTGCAACCATGGCCTTTCAACTCCCTTAGGGCGCGTCCACATGGCCTTTCAACTCCCTTAGGGCGCGTCCACATGGCCTTTCAACTTCCTTAAGGCGCGTCCACATGGCCTTGCAACCAGAGCCTTTCAACTTCCTTAAGGCGCGTCCATTTGGCCTTGCAACCATGGCCTTTCAACTCCCTTAGGGCGCGTCCACATGGCCTTTCAACTCCCTTAAGGCGCGTCCACATGGCCTTTCAACTCCCTTAAGGCGCGTCCACATGGCTTTTCAACTCCCTTAAGGCGCGTCCACATGGCCTTGCAACCAGGGCCTTTCAACTACCTTAAGGCGCCTCCACATGGCCTTGCAACCAGGGCCTTTCAACTTCCTTAAGGCGCGTCCACATGGCCTTGTAACTGGGCCTTTCAACTTCCGTAAAGCGCCCCCACATGGCCTTGCAACCAGGGCCTTTCAACTTCCTTAAGGCGCGTCCACATGGCCTTGCAACCAGGGCCTTTCAACTTCCGTTAAAGCGCCTCCACATGGCCTTGCAACCATGGCCTTTCAACTCCCTTAGGGCGCGTCCACATTGTCTTGCAACCACGGCCTTTCAACTCCCTTAAGGCACGTCCACATGGCCTTGCAACCAGGGCCTCTCAACTTCCTTAAGGCGCGTCCACATGGCCTTGCAACCAGGGCCTTTCAACTTCCGTAAAGCGCCTCCACATGGCCTTGCAACCATGGCCTTTCAACTCCCTTAGGGCGCGTCCACATTGTCTTGCAACCACGGCCTTTCAACTCCCTTAAGGCACGTCCACATGGCCTTGCAACCATGGCCTTTCAACTCCCTTAAGGCGCGTCCACATTGTCTTGCAACCACGGCCTTTCAACTAACTTAAGGCGCGTCCACATGGCCTTGCAACCAGGGCTTTCAACTCCCTTAAGGCGTGTCCACACGATGCGTCTTTTTTTATTTAAAGTCGCATCGACAGCTAGGTCATTAGCAACTCAGAAAATATACATTACAACATAAATACATACATAAATAATGGAGGTTTACAGTTTCAGTACAAGGTACAATAATACAGATTGTTTACAGGATAGCAAAAAAGAAAAAAGTATTAACAATAATACTTAATCGAATATGCATAAAAAACACGAGGAAAATAAAGTTAAACACTTGATAAACTGTTAGTTACATATACATCAACGAGCACTCAGAGGAAGGCAGTATGCCAAAGATATCCTACTACATAAAAAGTGTGGTGTGGGATAAAGGGCATCCTTAAGCTTTGTGTCCGGTTTTGATGGAGAGTTGCAATACCGTGCTTGCAACTCTCCATCAAATGGATACAAAGCTAGAGGTTGCTACTATACGAGGCGCTAGTGTCACCATATACAGGCTCGCACAATTCCGCACATAAAAATTAGCTAATTTGTGAGAAACACGAAAACGCGAGAGATGTGTAATTCGATCGTGACAATGCATGACATATTGCCGCTAAATATCACGAAAGGTAGGTATCGGAAATTATTACGTCTGTATTACGCGAGTAACGGTGGTTGAAGTAAGAAGTGTCTGCGAGTTTCCTTTAAGATCTTTATGAAGTTGTGCCTGAAATTTTGTCTAAAGATTTATTTGAAGTTAAAATTTTCCACCGAAGACGAGTTCCATTCCCGATTTCCAGTAAGCAAATTTTTGTTTAATCATTTCTTCCCATCCACGTTTTAAATAACGTTGACTGTAGTTAGTATTTTAGTTCCTACAACAGAGTGATACAGTATGGGCACTGTAATGGTCTCCACCACGTTATATGGAAGTTAAAAGGCCCCGGAGGGGCCATCCGACAGCAACCTAGAGGGACTTCCGTATTTAAACGTTTGTTTTCTTTTTGAGTGGAACAATTTGGGCCCTACTTGGCTTTCGCAGAGGGGGGAGAGGGGCAGAACGCTTATAGCAGGCCTGCACAGCATTTTGCACTTTCACTGACCTGGAAAGCCACGCGCGAGCCACTCGTGCAAACGTGGAAGGGTAAGGAAGGGCATGGATAAGGCTCATTCTAGGAGTGAGGATCACCAATAATATATGATTGTGTAGGCTTCCGCGGCCGGAATTCATATTGTTCAGGCTATCCGGGATGAGCCGCGTCGTCGATTTGGTGGCTGACGTTTCGGCCAACATATTGTGGCCTTCCTCAGAGCGTATTGTTCAGTACGTTCATTAACAGTACGCTCTGAGGAAGGCCACAATATGTTGGCCGAAACCTCAGCCACCAAATCGATGACGCGGCTCATCCCGGATAGCCTGGACAACATCACCAATAAGAATCTGTAAGTTGACCGTAACGTAAATTGAAAGAGCAATTGGATAGAATATGATGAATTTTACCGACTCTTCAAGCAATATTGCCTTTTGTGTTATATCGGAAATGTTTATTTTCGATAGATGACATTGTAAAATATGATTCTAAAACGAATCAGACATACACGTTTGATTTGGACACCCAATATTATAATTGCTTTTAGGGCTGAAAATGTAATTCGGGAATATTTGTGCCCTGCTTGACTTTCGCAGTAGAAGGATATGGGGGAGAACACTTATAGCAGTGGCTGAGGAGCATTTTGCACTTTTACTGACCTCAAGAGCCTGTTTAAATAAGAGGGGAAATAATTTCGCAGCATAGATCATTGTATTAGACGTCCAGGTATTCAATTTACATCACGTGTCGTCCTCATTGGAAAGGTAGGCTGCTCCCTCCCCGAAAAGCTGTCTACCCATACCACTTGTACTTTCACACCTTTCGCGGGCAGACGTTCAACTCTTGATAGCAGAATCCCCACAGTTGCAAGCGTTTTGCAGGCCTTATAGCCTAGCTAAAGCAAATCTTACAACTAAAAGATACCTAGCATGCCTTAATTAACCTATTTACAAAACTGCTATTTACAAGTTTCGACTAGGTTTTACAAAAGTTCAACTTTTGAAACTGGCATTTTAGTCTGAATTGTTTTCATTCTCTTTTAAAGTGATACTCAATTCACTCGCCAAATCACTCTTCCACTCGCATATTTACCCTGATTGCTAAATTTCTCTATTCCAAAAAGTCCATCTAAAATTTGACTTCAAAAACACATAAACACATTTATTTTTTCATGATTTTTAACTTATTTCAAATAGGATAACAAAATTTATGATTTTCCACATAGAAATATTCATTAAAAATTTAAATTTAATCACTTCAAACAAATTCGAAAAACAACACTATCACATAATAAAGTAACTGGCGATAAAGCTTTATTAAGTAAACTTCATTTGCTAGTTTTGAAAGCTCTTCACAACGAACACAAATACAAAGACAAATCAAGTACAAAATAAACGGATAATTAAGTGGAAACTTGTTTTGCAACTTTGCTACATGTTACACATTTTTACTTTATAACCGAAACGTAGTAATAGAATAGATAGCCCTGTTTAATTTATTTTCAAAAAATCTAGTTTATCAATCCTTCTGGCAAATACTTTAAAGACATTGCTTTGAAAACCTTTACTTAAAGATGATTTTCTCGCAATATTAACTCCTTTTTACTTCGTAACCGCCACCCCTTACGAGTAAAAAATATGGACATATTTACCTAAAGAAACAAAATAATTAACTTTATATGCAATTTTAAAACATTCTGACTTTCAATCCATATAAAAACCCTTGCAAGGCGATTGCATCCTCTTGGATAAAATTTAGAGCGAAATAAGCTTGTTTAAATTCCACGGAAGCAAAGAAAATGAAAAGGATTTACTCGAATGATTATGGATTCATATGGATGAATAAGCTGATTAGTTCATAAGGATGAAACAAATTGTTAAGAAATTTTGAAAATATTGAGGCTGCATGTTATGTACCCACAGAAAACAAAATATGTTTCAAATTCGCGGGGCCTCGAGTTCGTTAAGATCTTCTAATATCAATTTTGGGCCAAAAATCATCTGATGGGTATAGGCGCAAGCGTTGACCATGGTTTGATTAGCTTTTTGCTATCAATTGATGTTTCGTTATGAAGGACCCGCCAAATGTGTATTATGTCTGCACAACGTGTTAGCTGAAGGAATTTACTACATACAGGAACAAGATTTGGCCTCTCTTTCGTTACCAAGGCTCCTTTCCGTTACCAGGGGCAATAGGAGTGTTTCTATCGAAAAATCGCCGATTTCTGTCGCTGCATTACAATACTTTCTATTAGGAGTAAGTAAAATTGGTATGAACTGAATTAATATTCGAATATAGCTCTTTTTGCAAAAAATAAATTGCAGGTTTTGATTTCATTTTAACGTTATACTTTGGGCTACCTTTCTTCAACCTTTCTAAATTCTAACCCTACTTCATTATTTAAGGACATTTATTTATTAAGTTTTGGATACGACTTTTTAAGTTCCACATTGGATGTAATAATTGTTAGCTTTGATAACATATAACAATTGTGATGTTGTTTCTGTTGGATTTCTCCTTGGAAAATGACTAATATAATGTTTCTTTCATATTATTCTCTTTCAAACATATCCACTCCCTTACTACTGCTCCACTTGTACACATATTTTCTTTCATGAAATACCAAACCTCAAGCTTTGATTTTGTTTAACTGAAGCTAAAAAATAACCTGTGTTCATTTAACTTTGAATTTACTGTTAAAATATTACTGAACTAGTGGTGCTACAGAATGGCACAGACTTTCCCGTATTAGTTTTCTATTTCCTTGGGTCTTCGCTAGCTATTCGGAATTGCCACATACTCTTTCTTGCCAGCTACCATCTATAATCGTCAAAAGTACATTTTTTTTGTCATTTTCTTAATTTTTCGGTTTCCTATGGGTAGAACAGAACATTAATTTTAGAATATTAAAGAACACAACAACACCTAGCCATAAATGGCAATTTTCTTTTAAAAATTATGTGCCGTTTAATAGAAAATGGCGTTTTAGCACTACTAAAAATGCGAAATTTGAAGCTCATTTTCACAGAAAATTTTTGAGTTTTCAAAATACTTTATTTGAAGTTATTTGAAGCACTTACACTCACAAATATAATCATCTTTACAAATTGCGGATAATGTGCATATTAAGATGTGAGAGATCTTTCAAAAAATTTACATTTATATAATTTTTGAAAAAACAAAAAAATAACTCAAAATAAACCTTACGCTATACTAAAGAGTGTAATTAGCACTATCCGTTACAAAAGTTTTAAGAAAAAATTGCAGCCATATACGAGAAAATGGCGTTTGAGCATTTCTGAAAATGCCGAAATTTCAGCTACTTTTCACAGAAAACGGTAGTGTTTTCGAGAAACTTTACTTGACATTATTTAAAGCATATATATTCGTAAATATAATAATGTGAAAAATCTCAGATAATGTAAATATTAACGACGTGAGAGACAAGTAAAAAAATTTATATTTTTGTAATTTTTGAAAAAAACAACCGATAGATCAAAGTGGCTTTTATGTCATTGATAGAGTAATTTACCACTATCCCTACCAAAAGTTTAAAGAAAAAATTTGGAGCCGTTTTTGAGGAAATCTTGTTTTTGTAATTTTTTAAAATTGCACATATTGCACGCAATATTGCACGAAAACTACTAAAATTTTGAGAAACATTTACATGATCTTTATTAAAGAACTCAATATGCAGAACAAATTGTATTTGAAGAACAAATCTCTTTCTTCAATTTTGTAGCCCCAGAAAGACGCCGAAAAAAATTCAAACTTTCACAATTTTCGAAAATTCAGAGCTGTACGTGAAAATCGGACCTATGCCATGTTAAAAAGTGTATTTTACTCTATTCATACAAGAAATTTAGAGAAAAAATTTGGAGCCGTTTTTGAGAAAATTTTGAAAATGTCCGGGGGGCTTCATATAAAGCACACCCAAATTTCAAAGAATCTTTTTCAAAATCTCAAAGCTTCATTTTCAAAATCTCAAAGCTTCGACTAGAATCAGATCGACTGGGGAATATCCATTTTGGAAGAAATCGTACGTCTGGTTTAGGCGCTAGCAGTGTTCACAGACGGACGGACAGACGGACGTTTTCCTTTCAATTGGGTTTTCAGTATCAAGGACCTAGGAAACAGGGTTTCTGGCTACACCACGTGTTAGGGATTTTTTTTCTTAATTTAGCAACTGGTTTTATCCACTTAGTCGTTTTCACGGCCCGGCAATTAATTTTTTTCCGTCGAAAATTGGCCATTTTTTCGCGCAGCATTACATAACTTTCCCTGTACTACGTACATCACTCCGTGTATACGTACGTATACGGGAAAGTAAAACTATAGTTTATCACGGGAAATCAAAGACATTCAATTTGATTGCGATTTCACATGAATTCCTTTAAATAACATTAAATAATATTTTATGGCATAAAAAATTCAATTTGATTTTCATTTCACATACATTTCTTTAAATTTACTGTTAAACTTACAGGGAGTACCTTTTTAGTACGGAAATACAAAAAGAAGTCAATTTGATTATCAATTCTCATAAATTCCTATAAATTCAATGTTAAAATTACTTTGAAAACAATTTTTATTAGGAAAAAATAATGAATGTTTTTCAAAATCTCAGAGCTTTGACTCAGGCCAGATGGAAAGGGATTTCTTCAATTTGGAAAAAATCATATGTATGGTTTAGGCGCTAGTGTTGTTCACATACACCAGACGGTCGGGCGGTGTCGGATGGTCAGACGGTCAGACGGTCGGACGGTCGGAGGGACGGACGGACGGACGGACGGACGGACGGACGGGCGGGCGGGCGGACGGACGGATGGACGGACGGACGGACGGGCGGACGGGCGGACGGACGGGCGGACGGGCGGACGGTCGGACGGTCGGACGGATGGACGAAGGAACGGACGGACGGGCAGAACGAACGGACGCACGTTTGCTTTCAATTGGTTTTTTCGGTATCAAGGACCCACAAACAGGGATTCTGGCTACACCACGTGTTAGGAGATTTTTTCTTAATTTAGCAACTGGTTTTATCCACTTTTTCGTCATCAGGGCCCGACAATGAATATTTTTCTGTCAAAAATTCACCGTTTTCTCGCGCAGCATTACATAACTTTCCCTATACTACGTATACCACTCCGTGAATACGTACGCATACGAGAAAGTAAAAATCGTTCGTATGGTTTAGGCGCTAGTGTAGTTCACATACACCGGATGGACGGACAGACGGGCAGACAGACGAGCAGACAGACGAGTAGACCAGACGGGCAGGACAGACGGGCAGACAGATGGGCAGACAGACGGGTAGACAGATGGGCAGACAGACGGGCAGACAGACGGGCAGACGGACGGGCAGACGGACGGGGAGACAGACGCACACAGACGAACAGAAAAACGGACAGACGGACGGACGGTTGACTACACCATGTGTTAGATTTTTTTCTTAATTTAGCAACTGGTTTTATCCACTTTTTCGTTTTCAGGGCCCGGCAATGAATTGTTTTCTGTCAAAAATTCGCCGTTTTTTCGCGCAGCATTACATAGTTTTCCCTACACTACGCATATTCCTCCGTATATACGTGCGTATACCGGGAAAGTAAAAGGCTGGCAGTGCGCAAGCGCAGGAATGCCTGGCGGCGCGCGGCCGTGCGGTTGCCGCGTCTTTTGCACCGGCCGCTCTGGGCGCGCGGCGCGGAGGCCTCGCGCGGCCACGCACGGGGAGCGCGGGCGTGCGCGCGCGCGTCCTCGCGTGGCCTCACGTTGCCTCACGCGCCGCGTTTTTTGTCGCCGGGCGGCGTCGGCCGAGCCTGCACCGCGCCGCGTCGCCCCGCGCGCCTTCAACGCGGCGCGTTGCGGCCGGATCCGCGCGGCTCGCACCGTCCGGCAGTTGGGAAATCAGAATGTTCCACGCTGCCCAGGGACTATCAATTCCCCCGAAGAAACTGTGGACGAAAATACGAGGCACGTAGAGAAAGTAAGTTTTTGTATTCCAGCATTATAAACGACCTTTTCTGTCGCAAGAAATCGTTCATAATCTGTCGTTTTAAGGCACAAATGATGACGTATTAGACGTACGGCTCGAATGATTGCGTCATCACACATTCAGCCAATCGCAGCGAGAGAATAGTTTCATTCTCTTATAAATTTATAATGCTGCCATACAAAAAAATAGCGTATTCAACTCGTTATAATATTGCTTTATTGCATTCCTACAAATTTGAGAACCCGCTTCTGATGTCGCTCGTTTTCAAAACATGTACTCATGTAATAAAGCTTAACATTATAACTAATTACATAAACTACTATTCCGAAGGTCGCCAAATAGAAAACGAGTTCACGAAAAAAAATTAGTATACAACTATATAGCACATGTTGCACTACTTTTCTGCTTAATCATCACCTGCACTGAGACAATTGTCATTCTTGAGGATCGCTGTTTATATTCCTGTACCGTATAGGTACAGGACAAGGATAGGTACCAGTGGTAGACACCAATCTACAACTGTGCGTTACTATGATAAGCGTAATGGTGACCGTATAGGATTTTCTTGTGGTTGTAAGAAAATAAGGAAATCCGTAAGGAACGAGATCATCCAAGATCTAGGGTGGATAGTCAACACTTCCCTGCAGAACCGCTGCAGAAGACCTGTTGTGAAGTCGAGACGTGTGTGACCATCAAGGTTACAAGGCGAGGTGCGCTAGGATCGTTCGGTGTGACGTTGCGTAATGCTCGCCAACCAAAGTAAATATGCGGTAATAGTAGTTTTTGCAATTAGTTTATTTATGTTGAGCTTTATTGCTTGAGTACATGTTTTGAAGACGAGCGGCGTTAGGAGCGAGTTTTCAAATTGTGACGCATGCAATAAAGAGCAACATTATAAGCAAATTGCATGCGGTAGTTTTTTGTATGACAGCAATATACTTTCTAAGAGAATCAAACTTGATTTTGCCCAAACAACTTTCCTGTGATGTCTCAGGTCCCTTGACATCCATGCGAGAAAACAGTGGTCGGCTGTTCCGTTTACCTCTATCTCCCCCCGATTCCTCTCGCTGCGATTGGCTGAATGAGTGATAACGTAATCATTCGCGCCATAAAATCTAACACTCATCATTTGTGCCATAAAAACACCCGATTATGAACGATTTCTTGCCACAGAAAAGGTTCGTTTATAATGTTGGAATACAAACATACACATATTTATAATGATAACTCGTACACGAAAGAACCGTGTCTATTT
>JAHLJT010007873.1:0-17213 GCA_031308135.1 Acheta domesticus
ACATTAAGATAAACAAGCTACAAAATTGTGTTTCTAGTGATTTAAAAAAAAACTCAAGAGATTTTTTTTCAACCTTTCAAATTTCATTCACAAACAACAAATTGCAAATCCCAGGAGGACCACGCATGTCATCTTCAATAGCATTTTTTTGTAAAATTTTCACAATTTTATTCAAAATATATAAGACCACAAAAAATAAAATTATATGACCATGTTAATGTCATCTCGATGCAAAAGCAGCATACCCATAATATATATTCGCCTTCATTTCTTTATTTTTGGAAATTATTACTTTTTTCTGGTGGGACCAAGTGTGTACTTTTCAGGTGAGTTGTTGTAACTTTCCAGAGTCTTTCTTTGGAGACTCATTCATGTAATAAACAAGACAAGTACTGAATCCTTCCTTTATTCAAATGATATCTGGAGAATAGTGCGCACTCAAAAAGTAAAATAAAAATTGGTATTATTCTCCGGTAAAGCTGTTGTGCCACCTTCTTATTCCCACCTTCCGCGGTGAAGTCCAATGACTCAAGCAAAAATGTTCTTGAAATACAAACATCCATTAAAAGAGTAGATGTCACCAAAATTGTTACGAATCAGGCAATGTTACTCCATAACCAAAGGTCTTGGGATCGTTTTCGAGATGATTCGAAAGAAGTCAAGTACTAGTGATTTGAGTTGTTTGTATGGTCCAATATACATTTAAGACAGTCAATTTAAGAAATAAAAAATAATCACAACTTAATTTCATATTCAATTACAAGACAGGTCATAACATAAGGAGAAAGTCAAGTACTAGAATTGCAACTCAGAAAAAGATAATATTCTGGTAATATATAAAATTTTTGAAGTGAATAGGCAGTTACTATTTCTTTTAAATTCTCTCTTTAAAATCTAATCAAATTATTCTTGAGACATCAATAGCAAAAACAAACAGAAACACAATGATCACAAGATAAAAAATTAATCCCACCAACAAATCTAACATGTAAAGAGAAATGCTTACGAGCATGCAAACATGCCAAGCATGCCTCAATATAAGAAGCATAATATTCACAACGATACTTTTACTAGTGTGCAATTAAATCAATTTCACTGTGCACTTCTCCAAAAATAGCATAAAGTGAAGCAGTGGCGTAGCCTGATTTTTGGATTAGGGTATGTACCCGAGAAATGAGAAAAATAATTTAAAAACTCTCACATATTCCTCATTCACCAATTCTTCATATTCACATATTCCTCATTCAAACTGACATCTTGGTCAATTAGAGCACACAAACAATTTGTATTTTAAAATAAAAACAGATCCAGCATGGTACACGTACTTTACGTTGTGGTTGAAAAAGTTGACTGAAGTCCATGACCCAGCAACTATGAATGTGTGCCCTCATAAATCACTCCCACACTCAATTATTTTCAAAATTGTCCATTACAGATTCATTATAATTGGTATAATTTATAAATGAAAAAGCATTGAACTGTAATAAAAAACTCCAAGAAAAAAGAAAATCAGCGTATAGGCACGTAACAAAAAGTAATCGAAACTTGTACTTTCCTGCCTACATCAGGGGTGTTCATCCACTGTACATGAAATGAAAGAGACTTTAGACGGGTATGCTCATACTTAACATCAGGTGACACATCACAACAATCGTGAATATCTGGCTAGGTTGCTTTCAGAACGATTTGATTTCCTCTTTTTATGATCCCCTACTCTCCAACATGGCCACGAAATGCAAGCACTTGACTCCCGAAATAGCAAACAGCGCGAATGAATTGAGACAGAATTTCATTATTTCTCCTTTAAAACACTGTTGTGTTGCTCAACCAAGCCTGTACTGGCTAACTGGAAATAAAAGTCTATCCTCTCAGATTTTTCCAAACATTTTAACTGTTTCTCACATGCTATGTGAGTGTATGAGTTCTCTAGTCTTCATAGCCTTATTAATATTATTTACATCGCCTAACAAACTGAAATTCTACAATGTTTTTCCTTTAAGAATATACAGAAGACCAGCAAAATAGTTTTTTGAGACTGACATCGTATATCCATGCTTCGTGCTCATCAATTTTGATATTAGTTTCAGAGTTGCCACGTGCGAGTGCTACTTTCGGTAGGACAGTCCTACACTCACAATGAATGTCCTACGTCCTACAATGAAGCCTAATATACTACATTAAAAAATAAAATATGAAGTTGTTTTCCAAAAGTCTGTACAATGATTTTAAAACGCCCGGATATAATTTTATGAACACAATAAATTCATTTATCAACACCACCAAAAAATGCATTTTACTACAAACTTCCACTTTTCGCCACTACAGTAAGCACTAGTATCGGTCCGTTTGGATTGAAATTATGATGGTCAAATGATCTATGATTCCAAGAAAATGTATTTAAACCAATTTTTTTGCGAATCACAAAACCGTGGTTTTGGACACACATTTATTTGTATAGCAATACATGTGCAGTTTTAATCCAATTATTTAAAATATTTGAACAAATATTTGAAAAACAGTTGGTGTTCTTTAATTTGTATTGCACTCTGCTTTTGGCGCGTTTCCCGCTAAAAATCGGTTGTTCCTTGAAAACGTTTTGTAAAAGGCGGCACGGGTGCCAACTTGGATAGCTTAAACTGTTCTCATGGATCGTTAATGCGAGCTCAGTGAAGCTCGTTCCCTGAAAATCCTGTTTCGCCGTTTGAATTTGGCGACAAGGCTGTCGTTAGTTTAAAACGGAAATCTGGTGTGTCTGACGCGGTACGTTTAAAATACAAATCTGAGCTAGTAAGAAAGGGCCAAAGATTGTTATTAAAAACCAATCTCCCGCCACGGCGCCAAGTATGAATCCTTTTGATGCCAATGTGCCAACATTTACAGAGTTGCAAAACAAAACGGGCCTTGGACGAGCAACTCTTCATGAAATCATCCATGAAGATCTGAAAATGCGTAAACTTTTGTGCTTGGTGGGTGCCTCACCGACTCACGGAAATGCAGAAAAAGAACGAGTGGACTTGTGTCGATAATTACTGCGCATTTTACAACACGGACATAGAAAATTTCTTCAAAAGACTGGTGACGTGATGAATCTTGGTTCCTGTTTGAGACTCGGGAGAAAAAACGACAATCAATGGAATGGAAACACACTACAAGCCCACCATGCAAGAAGCCGCGTCCTTACCCCCAACCTTACTCCCAAAAAACAAATGGCTAAAGTTTTTTGGGATAAAGAGGGTTGTGTTACTTGATTGGCTTCGTATTAACCAAACAGTAAACAGTAATACCTACTGCAAAACTCTGCGAAAACTGCGACGTGGCTACGAATCCAGCAGACGCGACAGGGAAAATGGGCTCTCAAAGTTCTTCAACGCAACAACACGAGCCCGTAAGACCACAGACGCATTGGCAACAATAGGATTTACGGAGCTTCCCCACCCCACACATTCACCTGATTTGGCCCCTTCGGATTATGCACTGTTTGACAAAATGAAGGACCCACTGCGTGGCCGGCGAATGTCATCCGTTGAACTTCAAGACGCTGTCCGTGACTGGTGCCGCTCTACTCCGAAAGAATGGTTTATACAGCCATTAGGAAACTTCCCGAGAAATGGAAACGGTGCACACGGTGAAGAGATTACTTATAATTCACGTATGTAAATCTGGGCTTTAAAATAAATACTATATAATTAATAGCGTCTGTCCAAATGATTTCCGAATATATATAAAGTACATTTCCTGTTGTCCTACATTGAGCATCTTAATATGAGGCAACGCTGATTAGTGTCCCCAACATTTTTTAATGTTCGCAATGATACCGAGAGTTGATTTTAGAGTCCCTGCTTTAATTATAATTTCCTTTTCAGAAACTGTTACAGTAAGACCAACTACAAATATACTAGTATTGTAGTTGGGCTTGTTTAAAGTTTGCATTCTTCTACTTTTCAATTTGTCCACGGCACAACAATCCATAATTATGTAGCCATGAGTTTGGATAGCGTTGTGCTCGCCATTCCACGTCACAGATGTGCATTGCAGGCACATACCTTCTGCACTGAACCAGCACAATCCCTAAAGTAAATTGGCTACAAATATTATAATAATAATAAAATAATAATAATAATTATTATAATAATAATATGTCTTTATTTCTGGCGAGGCTCAGGCCATAAGGCCAAGCTCTTCCGCCTAACCACTAAAATATTTACATTTACAATAAGTACAATTGAGGAGTTCGGGTGGAAACAATGGTAGCTGACATTTCACGTTAATTACGAAAGTGCAATGATCGTATTAGGTAATGGAAATGTGCTGCACACAACTAATGAAACAAAGTATGAATATATTTTCGTTGGTATTTTTTGGACTCTAAAACTAAATTGCCCATGAGAGCCCATGTTTCTTACTTTCAAGAAGGATGTGGAATGTTAATAATTTTACTTTCGCAAAATGTCAGAAATTATTACCTACACCCGAATGCCTCAATTGTTGACAAATTACAAGAAGAAAGGAGGGCAGATTTTACATGTAAATCTGGATGCAAGACTAGAGACCATCCCGGCATACGCCTTAAGCGATTGAGTAAACCCAGGAAAACCTCAATCAGGATGGCGGACAAATATATAACTCTAAATGCATTAAATAAAGTAATAAATTTAAAACTGTAATATTCATAAATTAATCTTGTTCTCTTACAAACACGGAAGAAAACAAAGTTTCTTATCACGATAGCTATTTATAAGCATTTTGGATGTAATGAATCACTGTGCATCTGATTCACAACGCAGGCGAAGCCCACAGTGTAAGAAATTACATGTAATATATCTTACACCGTGGCGAGGCGGGTATTTCATTCTGAGTCGTTCATTCTTGTGAAGTATTGAATCAACGGCGCGATGTTTGAAATATGAAATGGAACAAACATAATACAAAAAGAAAATAATAAATGGACAATTTACAATTAATTTAAAATAAAAATAGCTGCTTTTGTCAGGTTATGTAACACATCACCTACATTCCTGACCGCTACGTCCCTGATGTGAAGCTTAATTATTTACAAATTGTTTACAGCAAGTTCCATTCTATGAATTGAGTTGCAATACAAGAAGGAAAATTCTAAACAAACTTTTACACAAGAACTTTGTAGTCAGTACAGATAATTCGTTAATGAACTACGTAAGTTTGCAAAGGGAAACCTCATAATTAGTGTACTACTTAACGTTTCAAATCGTACACTGGATCAGCAACAGTAAGATTCAAAATTACGTAGAAGTTAAGGTCTTGTTAGTACTCTGATTCCAGTCACGACAGTCTAGTGTACTCGAGATACATTTATGGATAAAATGACCCCGAAGGTACGTAACAACTGCAATGGTTTCAAACGAACTGTACTACAGTTTTACTTAACTTACAACAGAATTTATGGAAATCGCGTAAGAGGGGAACGGGCTCCAGCAGATCACTGGAAAAACGTTAGAACTCACGGACACGCTCCACGTCGAAACTCGTTGGATCGCTTCTCGGATGTCGGCGTTCACTGCCAAGATCGCGCGCTCGCTGGATCCTTCCGTGTTCACCCGTATTATACTCTGTGTTCACCAACGTTGCATTTCGCTAGACGCTGCGCTGGGTTACAAATTACGCCGTCCAGTACATTGTTTTACTAACCGTGTTAAAGGAGTATTTACACGGTTTTTACACGACTCAAAACCAAAGGTATAGAATAAAAAATTAAAGGTGAAAGGAAAAACATTCCTCTTTAGGTAGTATTCTAATAACAGCACTCAAAAGTGCAAGCTTGTATGCTCTGCATTTTATCACGCCAGAAGTGATTTATTTCTTGAATTTCATTCTTTCCAATTAGTATGATATTTCATATTTCATTTAATGAAGTATTTCCATTTGGTTTATAACAGAACAGTTACCTCTATTGAGCCTTTCTAACGCGTGTTTGTAACGTCCAATCTGTTACTGCTGGTCTTCCGGAAACGTGTTCTTCGCGCAAGCCACACTCGAAAAAATGGTCGGATATTCGCCTTTCTTCTCGTTAATTGTGACTTTTCGGAAGAATTTCCTGATTGGTTGTTTTCGATTGACGTGGCCCGCTCAAACCGTTGTGGTCTGTCCCAGCATCAAGCTGTCTCTAGTGCGTCATCGGAACTCGAACAACAGTACCCGGGATTCTCCAATGTAAACTGACTAAGCACGAGCTTCAGAATGTAAGCGCGATGTAGCGATTACAGCTGACAGTAGTGGAATATTAACCGTAGGTCATGTGGCAGCATATTATTGCCGATAACTGTAACGTATTGCATGCAGGGTTTGGGTGAACACTTAATAACAATACTTTATACAAGACACAAATGCACACGTAACTGTGTGTTTATTCACGCTCACAATACAATACTGACTGACTCGTCATGCCTCGTGTTACAGAGATGTGCTGCTCGATATATCGATACACGGTTATCGTTACATCTCCCTTCTCAAAATAAAATTATTTTTCACCTTTCATTATATTGCACATTGAAATTATGAATCACATACAACACGTCATTTTTTTAAGAACTTTGTTTAACATTAAATTATAAATTTTCAGACAAACATTAACTAATACTTTTTCTTGATCAATTATTTTTTTAATAGAGATTAATATTCACAAATTTAATCTAACAACTGGTTTTTACAGTTCTACCATATCTTGATATATATTTGGACGAATCTAAAGGGGATTGTTTTTGTTGCATTGTTCTCTATCAACGGTGAACTTAATTGGAGTAGTTTTCCTCTGTTGAGATCATCTGAATTGGTGAAGGGTAGTTGTGATCTTTCGGGTACATCTACTGTTGGATCTTGAATTGTAGACTATATTCTCCCATTTCTATCTTGATGTGATTCCACCTTGAAGTTTGTAGTAATTGGTGTTTGTTTGGTGATTGTGCCTTCGATCTCGTTGGTCTGATGAAACTGGTGTTTCGTCGCATTATCGTTCCATTATATTTCTGAATCATGTAAGAACGATCAGTAACTGGACGTAATATTTTGCCAGAATACCATTTGTTGTCTGTGTCCCTGATCAAGATTTTCTCATCATTTCGATATCTTTGTGATTCTTTGGCTCCGCGATCAGAATATTTCTTCTGTTGTGCTCTTTTTTTCTCAAGCTTCTGTGATACATCGGTTTGTAGTTTAGGTTGAAGATGGTTGTTGGAAAGAGAAATTGGTGTTCTCGTATTCCTTCCGAATAATCTTGAAGATGGAGTGCCAAGTTTTTGATCTCGAAGAGTGTTTCTTGACATTAGTAATGCCAGTTGAAGATCTTCACCACTGATGTCACATCTCTTCACTAGTCTTTTTGCTATGTCCACATACTTTTCAGCTAATCCATTTGACCTTGCAAAATGAGGACTCGATGTAACAAGTTTGAAGTTCCATTCCTTTGCGAATTTTGCAAATTCTCTCGATGAATATACTGCGTTGTCAGAATGAAATTCTTGTGGAACTCCATGAGTCGCGAACCAAATTTTAAATTGACTTATCATTTCTGATGCTGTTGTCCTGGTCATCTTCTGTACTTCATAGTATCCGCTGTAGCTGTCTGCAAGAACAAGATAGCTGTTGCTCTTGTAGGAAAACAAGTCTGACGATACTATTTCGAATGGTAATTTTGGTATTTTCTTCATGACGATTGTTTCCTTGTCCGGTTTGCGCTGTGTATGTTGACAGGTTTTGCAGGATTCTACCAATCTGATAACATCCTTTGTTAGACCTTCCCAAAATACGAATTGTCTAGATCTTCTAAGTGTTGCTTGTATGCCTGGATGCCCTTTGTGAATTACTTCCAGAACTCTTGTTCTTTCGCTTTTGGGGACGAACACGCGATCTCCTTTGAAAATAAGCCCGTCACAATGTGATAATTTCGTCTCGAAAGGTGAAGAAGGTTCTCAATATCTGCGGGACTTGAAGAACGTCGTCAGGCCATCCTTTGTTCATCATCTTTATGAGTGCCTGGCAGGTTGGATCTTCGAGTGTCGATCTTCTGAAATCTTCAGTGACGCTTTCAGACATCGATAAAACCATTAGAACCTGAAGTTCCTCCTCATCCTCTTCATAGGAATCTTCACAATCTCTGCTGAGTGTATCAGCAATTTTCAATTCGCTTCCTTTCTTGTATATTATGTCAGGGCTGTACTCCTTGAGATCTAGCAATATTCTTCGTAGTCTCGGTGGTGCATTCACAAGCGGTTTCTTCCAAATTGTCTCCAAAGGTTTATGGTCAGTTTCGACTGTTAATTTCTTACCCCAAACATAGTCATGAAATTTCTTACAGCCGTAGCGAATTGCCAATGCCTCGTTAACAATCTGTGGATAATCTTGTTCAGTGCTGTTTAATGATTTAGTTGCATAAGCTACCGGTTGACCTTTTTGCATCAAGACTGCTCCTAATGCTTTCGATGACGCGTCGACCGATAATGTGACATCTTCTTTTACATCATAGTACCTCAAGATGGGAGTGCTGGACAGTGCTTCTTTTATTCCTTTGAACGCCTGTTCTTGTTCCGGGCCCCAAATCCATGCGACATCATTTTTCAATAAGATGCGTAGTGGAGCTGTCAATTGTGATAGACATGGAACAAATTTTCCCAAGTAATTAACCATACCCAACAGTCTCTGTAGTTCTTCGCAATTCTTCGGAACTTTGAGCTTCTTTACCGCGTCGACTTTGGTCTCATCTATTTCAAGTCCTTTGTCTGATAAGATCGTTACAATAACATTTTAATACAATGCCTGTCTTGTTTTTCTTATTCAATTTTACGCACACAAAAAAACAACAACCAGAAATCATTGGAATAATATTTCTATAATATTCCAAAATATAGGAATTTCAAACGTCTAAACGAACCCGGTTGAATCAGTCTTAAATTACTTACACAAGTTATACAAATTACACGAATAGTGAACGTCTTATATTGATTCCTTAATTTTTACATTAAAATAGATTAGATATTCAATATTTTGACCTTGAGAGTAATATTTAATTTCTGCTTGCTGATTACACAATAGTCACACATGTAACAATACTATTCAGATTGTCCCCACACCTTTTCTTGAAATACCACTCAAAATTTACATTTCTCCATGAAGAACACGTGATGTTACAGAATGGTTCAGACTGTCTCGTTCTACTTACTTGGGGCCATTTTTTCAGTTACCCCCCTCTTCCCAGACGTCATCCATTGATGTCTAAATCACATCTTTTTACGTTTCCCCAATTTCTCGGATATCTTATTTTAGAATTGAAATATAACTTGGAGAATACTACTGAAGAGTAAAATCAAGTCTTATAATAAAAAAAATTAGAATGATTTTTGAGACCCTTGACATTTTTTTAAAAATTGAATATATTTTAAAAACGAATTACGCAAAAATAAAAGTTTTTTCAAAAAATTGTAGATGATTTTTAAAGAGCTTATTTTTTACAACAAGCGTTGTACACAGCAAAAATATTTATCTCAGTTTTGTGGTTTTTCAATGTTAACTTCTTGCAAAAAACAGCGAAATAGCCGCAAATGGGACTAGCAACACATTTTTACCGCCCCCTATGAGAAAATATGATGAAAAAATTTGAAGCGGTTTTTGGGAAAATATATTAATGTTTTTTAAATGCCCATATGTGGCGCAAAAATACAGAAAAACTATTCACATTTTCGAAAAATTTAACATGACATTACTTGAAGATCTGTCTTAAAGTAACAGATTTTATTAAGAAAAATCTAAATCTTTAATATTATAGTTGTAGGAAGATGTCCAAAAAATTGCACTATGCCAATTTTTGAAAAAAGCATGGATTCCAACAAAGCTGTGCCATTTTCTTCATCATCCTTTACGCTATACAATAAAATTTAATAAAGAAATGTTGATCCATTTTTTTTATTTTGAAAATATCCCAGGGGCTTCATTTAGAGTACCCCCAAATTAAAATATCGGTTTCAAAATCAAGGGGTCATTAGCCAGATCGATTGGCGAATGTCACTTTTGGAGAAAATCGACTGAACGGTTTAGGCACTAGCGTTGACCGCAGACGGATGGACTGGCAGATGTTTTGCCGTCAATCCATATTTCCATTTCAAGGATCCACAAAACATGAATTCTGACTACGTAATTCACTATTTATAGGAACAAGATTATCCAATTCTTTGTTACCAGGGCTCGTCAATAGAGTTTTTGTGTCAAAATTCACCGCTTTATTCCGCAGCATTACAATACTTTCTCTACACTACGTAAGCAGCAGCGACCTAGATCTCATTAAGGACTCCTTGTGATCAACTACTAATCTAGGGCAACTTCTCAAATTTCACAGAAGTTGGACCCACGACTATCTCTGACGCAACGCCTCAATTGTTGGGAATAAATTTCAGTTGAAGAAAAAAATCTTAATGTTTATTAACGTAGAACAAATGTCAAACTTTTGCAATTTTCAGCAAATTTGTTGGCGACAGTTAAATTAATGGCTGACGCCTTCTGTATCGGAGTATTTCACTCTATTTTATAAGAAATTTGGAGCCTTTTTTAATTGAAAATTTCCCAGGGGTCCTCATGAATAAGTACCCTGTAATTATTTTTTTCAATATCGCAGTTCACAAACTTTGATATTTTGGGAGGCGCATGCATGATCATTTAAAGCAGGAAAATACCTTCTGTTGAGGCTGAAAATATAGCCAGAGTGATTTTGAGAGAGCTTCTGATATTGCAGGGTAGCAAGACTGCTGCGTGCTTTTCATCCTTTCACACAAGAGAAAATTCTCAAACGGGAAGTATTTATGACTATTAGCATGGACACCTTTAACGGCGGCAATGCTATTAGTGTACTTCTATGAAATAATCATTTAGTAATTAATAAATTGTCAGATTTTACCTGATCTGGGTGAGGGGAAATGCGGTTCTCTCACTTATTTGTTCGTTTTTACGGCAAACGGGCTGACTGCAAAACCCAGTTTTGGCGCGAACGAATAACAAGCTGTTGGTTCTTAGAGAACAAGCTTTGAACGCTAACCATCTCCAATACCATCTTCACGACACACGAATATACATGCGTTTACTGCTTCTATACTGACGAGTCGACGTCTGGGAAACCGCTGCTGTAGCTGTGAATTTCCAAACAATGATTCCGAGGTGTCTTAAAAGGAAATGCGCACTTTCTAGGAATTGGCAAGAATTCCTTCATGATAGAACAAATTAGCAAATAAGAAATGATTTATTGGCATATAAAACAAGTTTACATAGCCAGGTTGCAAAATATTTGCCTTACATGAGGCCTACAAAAATCAAATGCATTTTATTTATTAATGAACAAATTCAAAAATTAACTCATACATTTAAATATTTTATTGAATAATTGAAATAAATTTAACGATACTAATAAAAACTTCTTTGTTATTTATATCGTTAAGTGATAAAAAAGAATATGGACCATATCCAATTATTTTACCAAATACTTTTAACATTATATCTCTTTCCTGATCATGAATGTGGCAATTCCAGAACACATGTTCTATGGAGTCAAATCCTTCTCCAGAATTACAATATTATTGTTTACAATATTTTGCGCATTAGACTCATTTAATGAGGTATGGTTACTTCTAATTCTACTGATAGATACAATTGCCTTTCTGGAAAATTCAAAATTATAAAACCAAGGTCTGCTAGATGACTCAACATACAATGATTCATTGTACTTTGAAAAAGACTATTTACTTTCATTAATCTTGTTTTCTTTTCCTGTCGGCATTATGTTTAAAACATGTCACTACATCAAAGAAAGGTACAGGTTCATCAAGAAATATTACCCCTGTGACCGCTCTCCTTGCCATTTCATCTGCTTTTTGGTTACCAATAATACCTTTGTGGGCAGGAATCCAAATCGTGGTAGAGCGAAGCGTCGGGGATGGTGCTGCCGTCTATCGGGCATTACTGTAACTAGTAGAACCAGTGTTTGCAGAGCACGTAAGACATCCAAAGGTTATCAAGTGAATTCCCTCTCTCATTGGAGAGTCAGCTCGCGTTTTCTGGGGAAAATAAAACCTATCTCAAACGCGCGACGTCTGAAATATATGTTCTGCGCTGTCAATGAGCGCCAAAGATTGTTATAAATAATTAAATTCCACGTACGGCACCCAATTTGAATCAATTTTTGCCGCTCATTTACCAACGAAATGCCCGCCCGCGAAAGGAATCGAACCGGGCTCAAAAGGTCGGACCGTTGAATTGCAGGAACAACAGCTTATGTTGGGAAGCCGTGAAGAGTTCTGTCACGTGTTTTGGTTTGTCAGCTTTCTTGACACCTCGTACAAATTCGAGATGCAGGAATTAAATACTGTTGCCAGCACTGGTTAAAATGAACAGTTGAAGGCGCGACTCGATATAATACTCACGCACGGGGGCGTCAAAGTAATGACGAGGTAGAAGCGACACTAACAAGATATTTTGAATGTGTTTTATTTGAATCGAATGCTTATTGGGTTGCATTCAAAAGCGATATTTTGTAGGAACCCGATATAGACAGAATCACGTTCTCACTGCCTTGTCGGCGAGTTAGTAGAGAGGAAGATAATAACTAATGTCTTAAATAATGTGAGGCGAAATGCACGATCTGAGACTCCAAGTTTTAGGCCAGAAGCCTTGTCAATACGTTACTGAGTAAATCACACACTAAAGTAAGAAAACAAGGTTTTCAAGTAGAGGAGAACAAGTAAAGTTAAAAAGATGAGGTTTTATAATGTGTTTGAGCTCAGTGACTGATAAATACGAATCTTTCGGGCGATGTACTTCGGTAATCCGAAGGAGAGAAAGAAACTCAAGACACGAACTAATGCGGGTTAGAAACACAATGAATTAAGATATGGCCATAACGAGTGATGTTTCTGCCGAACGCTTTGAACATTTTAATTGACAACTCAGTGTCTAAAGCATGTTGTTCCACCCATTCGCAGCTGAAAGAAAAATAAACAAATCTAAATGAAAAATACACAAGTCCATCATGAAAAGGCGGCAACTAATACAAGAAAAACAAAATTATTACCATAAAGAAAGAAAGCAATGCCGAAAAATAAAATCACTTCCATTCATATTACCGTTCATATTACGTGTCGCACCTCGTAAACACGTGTCGGCAATACGAATGAAAAGTCAAAAAGAACGCGAACTATAGATATCTATAGATAGAGTTAATACTCGTAAGTACAGTTTGGTATAGCAGACTTTTCCAAACATCTTTATATAACTAGATTACGAGACCACCTTCTTCAGTTGCAGCTGGGCAGGGTGCTGCATTTTTAAGAGAATTGTTCTGCCAGTATTGCCACCTATTAGGGGAGGGGGGGGGGCAAATGACTTGGAGTACTTGCTAAGCATTAAAACTTAGAACCATCTTTCTGTCAGTGCTTGGTGAAAAAGGCAGATTAAATAGACTTTGTCGCGTATACGAATGACCAGAGATTGTTTGTTTGTTGTTTTGGTTAATGTTGCCTCAAAGCTGCATCTGCTTTTGAAGGATAAGCTTTGCTGTGAAGGTCAGATAAACAATGAAATTTTCGAGGTCTATTGACCTGATGTACGTGTAAATAAGGGAGTTTAGTTTTAATTCGATATTTTGCCTTTACAACTCCTGCTGCCCGAGACGGCCTCATGTGCGAACACCTTCACTGATCACAAAATTTAAACTACGAATAACTTTAAATGATAAACACAAAAAGTAGCTCCGTCATTCATTGTGAGCCGATAGCGTTGTTCACATACATTTCTCAAATGTACTAACTAAAACAAACCATTATTAATTTCTCTTTAAGAAATACAATTGCTAACAGAGGTATGAGACGTATTGCAACATTTTCTTTGGCAACCAAAAACATCACACAATCTCATTTCAGTTACAAAACGATTCCAAGATATGCACTTGAAATAAAATCACTATGTAAGTAGTTCGGCGAAGGCAAATATACCACATTATTCTTTCAATATGCCCAACTTGAACCAGTTTATTTACTAAATTTAACTCGTGGAACCTCATTTTCAATAGCTGTCAAAATAAGCATCATTTTTCCAACATTTTTGCCATAACTAATTTCTGCGCAGATCACCTGCCAGCGCGTCCTAAGCGCACAATAACACAAAAAAATTTTTTATTAACATTTCAAATATTTTCAAAAATGTTTTGTGAGAAAATATTTAGCGAACGATTAAATTCGTTCAAAGAATGTCACCCCTTCTCGGTTTGGAGCCGGGTCTCCTAGTTTACGTCCACTTGTTCTAACCACTAAGTTATCAAAACAACCAATTCTTTGAACATTTCCACAGGCCTTATATATTGCCCATTGCGAAATTCTATATAACTGTCACCTTTTTTGGACGCAATTGCGCTCGTAAATATGTTCCGCAACAGTAAATAAATCCAAGTTGTGACCATGTTACTGAGTCGAGACTAATCGAAAACCTTTAAAACTGAAACAATTACAAATATATATGAATATGAAATGGTAAATAATTGCAATCAAATAATAAAAAATGTAAAATGGAGTAAAATATAACAAATGATAATTACTGTTGAAGCCCTCCGAATACAATCTGAGGTTGTATGTGCTGCTGTCTGCAGGTATCCATGGAGATGACCGCATCTGAAAAGTGCCAGCTGGAAGGCCGCATCACAGTTCTAGAGATGGCATTCACCAAAAAGGAGGAGCGATTTACCAAAATAGAGGAGCGATTAACCAAAATAGAGGAGCGATTAACCAAAATGGAGGACATTCTCGAACGGGAAGTGGGGAGAAATGACGCCCAAGTGGAAGAATCGTTGCAACCAAATCTGTGCAGTTTAATGTCCAACTTGGAGTTACCACTCGCATCTAAACAAAGAGCGTCTCTACGTCGCTCCGAATTCCAGGACCAATTCCCTCCTGCACAAACATCTAAAACACCTATCTGCTTTTCTTCCACTCTCACCACCATTTCATCAGTCAACAAACAACCCCATCCTGTACAGGTCTTTTCTGACAGCCGTTTCTTCTTTTCTTCTCCGCTTGTCCTCGCTTCATCACTCAATACACAACTCCCTCCACCACAGACTTCTGCCTTGGCTTCTGGGGTCACCCCTACTTCATTAATCAACAAAAACCTCCCTCCTAGACAAACCTCATCAGTCTTTGCGTCCACTTTCTCCCCCACTTCATCACTCGATGCACTGACCGAAGGTCCGACCTCCTCTGAAGGTCTCATTTGATAGGCCTTTTTCCGTTCCTTTTCCACACCCACCCACCTCATCACTCAACAAAAATCTCCCTCCCGCACAGACCTCTTCTCTCATTGCTAACGCGCTCCCATCATCAGTCAACATACAACACCATGCACCTACCACAAACGCTCAAATGCTCACCGAATGCTGCGAAAGAAATCTACTAAAAGTGCCAGTCGGCCCTCCAGCCCTCTCTACACCAACAGCGACACTCTCATCGAGCACCTCCACATGCGGCCCGAAATCGCTTCTTCAGGCCGCATGGAAAGATGTGGCAACACTGCGGCGCTTCCTAGCTAATGGAGGAAGAGTAAATGCACGAGACCAGCGCGGCAACACCGCGCTGCACCTGGCTGCGAGTAACGGCCGCACGGAGGTCGCGGACGTGCTGATTGCGAACGCAGCGGCAGTTGACAGATTGGGCTACCAGGGTCGCACCCCGCTGCACTGCGCGGCCGCCAGCGGGCACTCGGCGATGGTGGCGCGCCTGGTGGCCGCCGGGGCGGCAGTGGAGGCGCGGGACGCCCAGGGCGCCACCGCCGTCGCCCTCGCCGCCCGAGGAGGCCACGCGGCCGCGGTGCAGTCGCTCTTGGAGCAGGGCGCGTCCGTGGAGACAACGGATGACAATGGAGACACTCCCTTATTGGTGACAGTAAAAAGTCGTAAAAGAGATATTGTACAATTGTTGTTGAGGAAAGGAGCTTCTCCAACAACGAAAAACAAGAAATGTGAGTCTCCGCTCTTCGCTGCTTCTAGAGATGCACACATGGATATTATTGAACATTTGCTGAAAGCAGTCCAACAATCCAAAAGGGACGAGATAGGACGTTCCCTGCGAGTGGCTGCCAGCGCTGAGGTGGTGTGGATCTTCGCGGAGGCGGCTCGTGACGTGGTGCTGGGGGCAGCAGGAGGGGAGGCGTTATTGGCTTCAGCGGCCGACGGTCGCCAGGGAGCTCTTCACGCGCTTCTGCAATTGGGCGTCGACGCCAATGCTAGTGACAAGAATAGACGGACCGCATTACACAAAGCAGCTCTTGGAGGCCACATCTCATGCGTGCGCACGCTGCTGAAGGCCAGTGCCCCAGTAAATTCGAAGGACAAAGATGAACAGACGCCTCTGCATTTAGCTGCAATAAACGGAAAGAAAGAATGCGTCACTTTGCTGATGGAGTCGGGTGCCCTGTTGAATGGTAAAGACAAATGGAACGAAACTGCTCTGCACTTAGCAGCACAGAACGGGAAGATAGAAGGTATTGACGCGCTGCTGAAGGCAGGTGCGGAAGTGAATGTTCATAACATGTGGGGCAAGACTCCTCTGCATTTAGCCGCACAGAACGGGAAGAGAGAATGTATTGACGCGCTGCTAGAGGCTGGTAGCCTAGTGAATGTTAGGGACCTTTGGGACCAAACTCCTCTACATGTAGCCGCTCTAAACGGGAAGATCAAATGTATCGTCGCGCTTCTGGAGGTTGGTCCCAAAGTGAATGTTAAGGACCGATGGGGGCAAACTCCTCTGCATTTGGCCGCAGTGTCCGGGAAAACAAAATGCGTCGTCGCGTTGCTGGATGGCGGAGCGGACGCGACCATACGAACTAACACTGGGTCCACTGCTCTGGATTTAGCAAGAGGACGCAAACGTCAAGACTGCGTGAATGCGATCGAGCAGCGATGGCACGGAGAGGGAAATAAATGACTCTTTGGAGACAACTTCAGGATCTTTCATTTCACTTTCAATTATATTATCAAAAGTTTCTGATTTAATCTATTATATACACTCTTCACTACTGTAACACACGAGTTCCAACATTGTAAAGCCCTTAATTGTAGTGCAAAAGACTGCGATTTACATGGGTTTGGAAACATGGAGCACCTAAGAAACAAAATCTATATAATTATGTATTCAAATATAATGTAGGCATGTTAAGAAAAATAT
>JAHLJT010007874.1:0-27939 GCA_031308135.1 Acheta domesticus
AAATGCCCGTTTCACACCTACCCCTTAATGAGGCGTGATTCGAACATGTACAACAAACGCTAATACAATTGGGGGCCCGTCGTATCTGTGGTCTGCAAAAAGCGAGGCATTCGGAAAATTAACACACCCAAAAAACAGCATACAGAAATATTATTTCCAGGGCCGAACTCGTACTCACGATTCTTCATAACCTTATCACGTACAACAGAAGAGAAAATGCATCCTGAAAACAAGTTGTGAAAATTTCTTCTAATCAAACAAATTTAAAAATTGATTTGAGATAATCATACCACAAAATATTGCAAAACCAAAAATATTTCACATTTTGTTTTGTACGGACATTTATTTAAATTGTTTTAGGAATTGTTTCGAATTTTCATCCTTTCTTTCACTGGACCCCCACCCTCACAATAATTTTAACTCCCAAAGAAGCCCATCCTCGTTGCAGCCTCCTCGCTGCTCTAATGAAGCTCACCAAGGAATAAAGGCCAATTAGCGCGCCGTGCGCCGCCCTCGCCGCGGTGCGTCGCTCCGCGTGGCGCGCTCGCCGCTTGCGGCCGGCGCGCCTAACTTGTTTACACGGCGTCATCTGGTGTTGGCGCGCGCCGCCGCCAACGGCCCGGCCTCAGACATCGCTGTGCGCCCCGCGCCGCAACGTAAACCTCCCTCCGCCACGCTGTCGCCCCACCAGCCCTTCCGGTCCGCCTCCGGTCCGCCTCCGGCCCGCCTCCGCCCCGCCTCCGCCCCGCCTCCGGCCCGCCTCCGGCCCGCCTCCGCTCCGCCTCCGCCCCGCCTCCGCCCCGCCTCCGCCCCGCCTCCGCCCCGCTTCCGCCCCGCTTCCGCCCCCGCCTCCGCCCCGCCTCCGCCCCGCCTCCGCCCCGCCTCCGCCCCGCCTCCGCCCCGCCTCCGCCTCGCCTCCGCCCCGCCTCCGCCCCGCCTCCGCCCCGCTTCCGCCCCGCCTCCGCCCCCGCCTCCGCCCCGCCTCCGCCCGCCTCCGCCCCGCCTCCGCCCCGCCTCCGCCCCGCCTCCGCCCCGCCTCCGCCCCGCCTCCGCCCCGCCTCCGCCCCGCCTCCGCCCCGCCTCCGCCCCCGCCTCCGCCCCGCCTCCGCCCCGCCTCCGCCCCCCGCCTCCGCCCCGCCTCCGCCCCGCCTCCGCCCCGCCTCCGCCCCGCCTCCGCCCCGCCTCCGCCCGCCTCCGCCCCCCGCCTCCCCCGCCTCCGCCCCGCCTCCGCCCCGCCTCCGCCCCGCCTCCGCCCCGCCTCCGCCCCCCGCCTCCGCCCGCCTCCGCCCCGCCTCCTTCCTCAGCGCTGCCTCTTTTCACATTCCATTTTTCTAATTTCCATGAATACCATCAACATACCTGGAGAAGTGGCTTAGTGCATCAACTAATGTCACTGCAGTGCCTCTGATCGGGCGGTCCTAGGTTCGAGTCCCGATGACGGCGGCAGGATTTGTCTGGAGGAGAATTCTAGCGGCCAGCTGTTCTCATCGGCAGATTCCTTGTATTTTCCGATCAAGACTAGGCGAATGCCGGAACGGTACCCGAACAACGGGCCACGGACCGCACCCGATTTTTTCTTCCTCTTCCTTACCTTATCCTCAACCCTTACACACACATACTATCATGTACTACACTACCACACATGTCGGGAGACAGGTCGGGGGCTTAGAGCTTGTCCCGGCTGGGTCTGTGTCCCGTTGGCGGGAGATATCTCGTTGGGGAAGACCCCGCTAGTCGACGGTAGATTGGCGCCGGATTTCGCCATCCAGCGGGGAAAGACAAATGCCACCTCCCGATGAAAAAATACGCACTACACTTACGGGACTAATGACCTCGTTGGTTGGCGCTCCGGGAATCATTAACAACAATCACACATTAACATGATTGCCATTAGCACAAACTCCGCTGTTATCGTTCAACATGTACCATCATTTAACTCGAATATTGCCGCACAGCAACCAGAGTACTGCACAACTAGTATTCTCGTCTCCGCCGCCGCACTCACTGTCACCAACATCTCCGTCACTATCTTCACTGTACGTTCTCCATTGCCCTTATTGCTCCGTCATCCTCCGAAACGAAATCCTCCATGTTCGTTCTCTTCCCCAACATGTGCCTTTCCATTCCCCACCACCTCCGCAATCATCCCAGGTAGCATTACCATCACCCCCATTCCCGCTTCCACCACCACGTCCACCTCTCTGCCATCCTCCTTTACTGCAACACCGCCAAAAACAAAATACCCGAAATTTTTCGTGCCCTTTTCCCGTCGTGACACGTGTCACACTGGCATTTCCCGCAACCGCCACCATCGCCAGTTCCTGCGCGGCTCGGCGCGGGGCGGGGCGGGGCGGCGCGGTGACCGCGGCACGGCGCGCGGGGGACTAAGAGCTGGGCCTTGTGGTACGCCTGCGCCGCCTCCTTGAGTTGGGGCGGCACTTTGCACGCCGCCCGCGCGGAGACGCCGGGCCGTTTTATGGCGCTCCTCTTCCCTCCGGCGGGCGTCGCGGCGCCGGCGGCGGCGTCTGGATGCGCCAGGCGTCGCTCGGAACACTCTCCGAGTTTACGACCCCTCGCGCCTTTTTGTTTATAATAAGTAAATTTCGGGTTTAAAATAGAGTGGAACCTGGTACGGATGGTCAGGAAGCTCATACGATCCACATTCAGGATATGGAGGTTGTGAGCGAATTTTCTTCTGCAACGCAGTTGCTTTTTTTCACTTTGTTGAAAACGTACGCGGAGTGAATTGTTACGGTGAGAAACAAATAGAGATTTTACTCCTCTTTACTCTTTTAGGTACCCTGCTACCAAAAAGTCTGTCTTTTAAAAACATTTGTTTCTTCACCTATTTTTTCTGATGCCCATCTGTAGAAACACTAGATAAAATCGTTTGATACTACTTCTGGTTTCAAAATTTTTACTGATTCATTTCATTCTGACCTTGGGAATTTCAGTGAAAGCTTTTTGCACACATTTTATAAAAATCTTATTTCAGACCTCCATTTTATTCTTATTTTATTAATTTTTTTTGGCGGATCTGGTAACGATATCCATCGTTCGGTGTGCGAAGGGTGAGTTTAAGTTGTGCATTTTTTTTGGGGGGGGGCGCTCTTCATGCACATATTTGCTTTCGAAAGGTACATTTGAGTTAAATCATCTTGATTTCCTAATCGTTGTAACTCGTTAGCACCGGCTCAAGTGGAGTAAATATTTTTAAGCTCCTCTGCCTATGCTCTTCCTTGAGGAAACCGACTTAAGAGTTAATTTCTTATCCAGAGATAGAAAATGGACTTGTTTGTATCCGCAGGAGGTGGGAGGTCGAAAGTGATAGTTTAATACTTTTCGCTCATCACTCTTTAATGTAAATTATGTAAACAATTAAGTGTATGCAGCTCTGCTGGTGTACGTAAGTGGTGGTACCTCGAAGTGGCGGTGGCGAGGTGGCGGTGCGCAGAGGCCGATAACGGAGCTGTTTCGGGGAGGTGTCGACGGCACTGCCCGGCGCCTGCAAACTTCGAAGGCTACGACGGGATGTTGTCAGCGGGGCAGGCTCGACGGCACAATGTTGGCCGATGGCGAGCGGCGGCCGCAAGGGCGTTCGGCCTCGGTGAGTGGTTGGGGTGAGCAGATGGGGTGAGCGGGTGGGGTGAGCGGTTGGGGTGAGTGGTTGGGGTGAGTGGTTGGGTTGAGTGGTTGGGGTGAGTGGTTGGGGTGAGTGGTTGGAGTGAGCGTTTGGGGTGATCGGTTGGGTGAGCGGTTGGGGTGAGCGGTCCGAGTGAGCTGTCCGGGTGAGCTGTCCGGGTGAGCGGTCCGGGTGAGCGGTTCGGGTGAGCGGTCCGGGTGAGTGGTCCGGGTGAGCGGTCCGGGTGAGCGGTCCGGATGAGCGGTCCGGGTGAGCGGTCCGGGTGGCGGACCTGGTTGCGGGCGAAAGTACGCGAAGGCGTGGCGTAACGGGAATGTTCCTTCCAATGCCCCCTTCCAATCTTTTGGGTAACGCTAGAACTACTCTCTACTGGTAAAGAAATACTAAAAGCTTAGTTAAGAAAAATGAAAGAAAACTAATTTAAAAATGTTTTCATTATTGTCGTCATTTTTTATTTCATTGTTTCAGAGACTGTTCAAACATTTAATTTGCAGTAAACCTCATTTATTTCTTCAATTAATAGCTTTTTATATCGACAGGTTCACGAACATTAACAATATAAAACATAAGTTTTGTACTCAGGACACTTTACATGCACATTTAAACATGTTTGTAAACGTTATTGTGAAGGAATGGAGGTTAAGTGGTTTTTGATCTAAACAACTCATTATTCATGCTCGTAATATTATTCATATAGCACTATTTATGCATACACGTGTAACGGCCATGTTCGTTCCATTACATACTCATTCCTCCCCAGTCTCTAACAACGATGCCGGGCAATTACAAGCTATCACAAGCGAGCCTTGTTAACCATGCGGGGGACTGCCGGACACGGCCGGCAAATGAACATCGCGGAATAAATTATTCTCCTAGGTCAGTTTAAGGTCACGAGTCATTGGAAGCTTCGATAACGCTTCCTGAATTAGGTAAATAAAACAACAAAAAACTCTCATTAAAAGATAAAAAGAAAAATCAAGCAAATAATTTTGTTCATTAAGTTGAAACAATGAAATCAAATACTTTCTAGGAGATACTTATTTTGAATTCTTGCACAATTCAAAACTGATTTTGTTGAGATAATATTGCAAAGTAGTGGAGGGGCGACACTAGTACCAACTTTGAAAGCTTAGCCTGTTCTCATGGAACGTTAAGACACGCTCATTGCAACCCTATTCCCTGTGCGAAAAACAAAACTGCTGTGAAGTTCCTGTTTCGGCATTTGAATTTGACGACAAAGCTATTATAGGTTGAAACGGAAATCTAGTGAGTATAATAAATCTTTTATGTACATGAGTGCTTTGCAGCGGGCCCGGTAGGAGCTGCCACCTGGCGAAGGGAGATGAACTAACAAGTAGGCCCGCCAGATCCAATGCAAAGACGTCGAAAAGCAAAGAAGTCAAAGAAGTTATATACCCGCTCTCTTCGCAGCTAGCACGCTGTTTTGGAGGGAATTTTTCCGGTTTTGGAGGGAAGTCTGAAGCGGTACGTTTAAAATGCAAATTCTGAGCTGGTAATTAAGGCCAAAGATTGTTATTAAAAACCAATCTCCCGCCACGGCGCCAAATTTGAATCATTTTTTATGCCAATGCCAACAGCAACATTAGATTTAATTATATTATTTCTGCTACAGAAAGTACAATTCATATTATAGCGCAAAAGAGAGTTTGTAATTCAAAGAGTTTCACTCTTGTAGGTGCATTGAAACCTACAAATCACATTTCTGAAAACTATTCTAGAAGGAAATAATAGAGCCAATCAATTTGTCTTCACGGTGGGAACCCAATGAGCTGATGACCACCTCTGCAGGCACCTAACCCCTCCTCAAATGTATTTGAGAATTTTTCAAAAGTTTCTGGAAAGAAACAAAATGGTCAAGCCAGTAGACCGATAAGCTACCGATAAGCGTTATTACTAGGGAGCGGATTTCTCGTATGATTTTGCATATTTGTGTCCGTTGCTTCAGTGCATAGATAAGTGAAATTTCTCGATGTTTGGTTAGAATATGATGCTACGTAGATTAATGTGTTAGTGCATATTTGGCCGATTTTTCCAGTTAGTGCATATTCGTATAATTGTAGGCTCATATTTTGCATATTTCGTTTAAAAAAGAGATTAATCTACAAAACGTTTCATCTTTTCAAAGAATCTTATGTAATTGTGAGCGTTCATTGATTCGAAAGAGCCAGTCACTGTTCGCGTTTTTGTTTTCTGTACATAATAAAATACTTGTGCAAATGTGGGATATTTCTTGAGAACATATTTTTAAACGAGTCAGAAGAAATTAAACAAGATATACAATGTACTTCACTAAGGTGAACATTTACTTCGATTATTTCTCTAGCGAAGTAGGGTAGATTATATTGCGTTTGCAAAAATATATATCTTTTCATTCCAAGCATATTTTCATTTAATTCCAAGAATTTTATCAAGACAGGTTTGCAGAAGAAATTAAATAATGTTACTTTAAGTGCTTATTATAGGGCATATTTCAGAACTTTTAGGTCATAAATGTATATTTTTAGAAGCATATTTCAAAATTTTTTAGGGCATACAAATCCGCTCCCTAGTTATTACTATACATAGACTCATTTCGTATAGGATGATTTTGTAATTTTACGTCAACATTAGAAGGAAAATGTGTCTTATAAATTCACGTAGAACGTATTATATCAGTGGCAATAAATTGATATTTAATGTTAAAGTATCGTGAGAAGTAAACATAAATCTTACATCACCTTTAATAACTCTTTAAAACTTTTTCTGAGATCACTTTATAAGTTTTACTGTGAATTAAAGGTTATATTATCTGTGAATATCGAAAGTAAAAAGAAGGAATATTTCATAAAAAAATAATGAGGAAATTTACAAATATTATATTATATATATATATATATATATATATATATATAAAGAACGAAAACCAGAGATTTTATTAAATAAATAAAATGTACTATATAAGAATATTTAGTAATCAATTAAACTAATTGGTTTACAAATATGAAAACACATTAACATTTTGTATTTCTTGCTAAAAACTGTTGACAGTGAATTTGCTGATATTTTTAATTGAAATTAAGTAGAAATTGAAACACGGAAGAATAATATATTATGTTTTAAGAATAGGAAATATTTTGTTGTTCAAGAAAGAAAAATAATTGAAAAGCAAAAGTATCATATTCGATTAATGATGACTCATGGGATCCAAGTTCTGTCATATACATTTTAATTGTTTAAAAGCAATGAAAAATAATTTGTAAGTTTTTGGATGGGAAAATATCAATACAGAAGAAAAGGATGTGAAGCACATACGTGAGGAAATATGACAAGAATAGTTTTAAAGCAATTGAAAATTCTCAGTCAACAGATATTTTAGATTTATGGCATACAGATATCTTATTAGTCATTAGAAAAATCTCTAAAACATAATTATTTTTAACAGTTATCGATGATTATAGTAACAATTTTGTAACTGCAATTAATAAGAAAAGTGATGTAACTATAATTTAATTAATTTAATAACTCGAGCAGAAAACTTCAAAAAGAGAGAAAAAATAAGTTTCAATAAAGAAGAACTCACCAGGAATACCTTAAAAACGAGATTATTAAATATGGAATAACAATGACCACTACTCCAGAAAGTTGTGAAAAATATTAAAGATGCAATAGAAGTTAGTTAAAGAAACATTGTAAATAGTTGGAAATTATTATAAGAATAATGAAGTGAACGTGTAAAAACTATTATTCATATCAAAAGTAAATGGAATAATGGATTACATGAATTAAAATAATTTTTTGTTGAATTTGTTATTGCTATTGTGAATAATGAAAGAATACTTTGATTGTCAGTTTTATCACAACTAAGAAAGACATGATAATGGGACATGTATGTGATAATGAATTGTAGTGTTTTAAAATAACAAGATAATGTTAAATTTAAGGGTGAGTAATCTTTAATATGTAAATATTCTTCTCATAATTATTTTCATTAGAGAAATAGTTAAATCAGTAATAACTTACATTACTATAATTATACTAAAGCAATTTACATTACTATAATTTCAAATCACTCAAGTGGTTTGTAACTTATCTGAGAAGTTTCAAACCACGAGTGGAATTCAGTTATGCTATTTCGAAAATAAAAGTTATATAATCGATTAAATAGCATGAACACAATGTTAAAACTAGCGAAAAAATATTCTCAGTGGATTCCTTCAGACGCTATATTGATTACTGTAGTTTCCGGCATTGAGAATATTATTAAGTTTCCAAAATAGCTGAACGCCATCTGCGGAGAGACCATAGGAAAAAGTACACATGGGAACTTTTCTATTTTAGGCGTCTACGAATGCCTTATGGCCAGTTTATTATAAAACGCTATTGCGCGGATTGAAACTAATAACTTATGAGTGGAATAATCACAGTGACCTCTCCTGCTCGTTCCAACCCTATTCCCACCTCAGCCTCGCTCCGGTCACAGGTCAGAACCGTCCCGACCACCCACTTGTCACTATTCCTCTCCCCACGTCCCTCCACACATTCTCAAACTTTCCTCGCTCCCCTCAGTCCTCCCACTCCTTCATTCCCATAGTCATACTAATCTCCGCTTTGCTTTGACCTTTCTACCGCCACAGTCATTCACCTACCTTCTCTCCTTCCCTTCCATTCAATTCCTTATCCTTCATACACGTAACTCCTCTTTGAGTCTCTCTGTTCTCACCGTCCCACCTCCTCACTCTGTCCCTTTTAAACCCATTTCCCGCCGCCCTCTCCTTCATGTTCCCCCAGCTCTTCTTTTGCCTACCCTTCGACCCTAACTCCCTCCCGTACCCCTCCGCCCCCTTCCCCTTCCCCTCCACCCTATCGACCACTCCCTTGACTCCCTCCCCTCCCCTTACCGCAGTCCGACTGACTGATTGATTGATTCCTGATTCCGGGCGCGTTAACTACTTAGGTCATTAGTCACGTAAGTGTAGTGCGTGTTTTCTTCTCGGGAGATGGCGATAATCTTCTTCCCGCTGGATGGCGAGATCTGGCGCCGACCTACCGTCGACTAGCGGGGTGTTCCCTCTCAACCAGGTATCTCCCACCAGCGGGGCACCGCCCCCGGCCGGGACAAGGTAGGTCTCTCGGCATTTGTGGTAGTGTAGTGCATGTTAGTGTAAGTGTGTGTTCAAGGGGTGAGGGTAGGACAAGGAAGAGGAAGGAAGATCGCGCGCGGTCCGTGGCCCGTTTGTTAGGGTACTGCTTCCGGCATTCGCCTGGTGTTGATCGAAGAAACCACGGAAAACTACCGATCAGAGCAGCCGACCGCTAGAATTCTCCTCCAGACAGCGGCAGAATTTGATCTAGCTGACAAGCTAGTGTCGAAAAATCCGGCCTAGAACGTCCCGGTCAGAGGGACTGCAGTGACATCAGGTTGATGCACTGAGCCATCTCTCCCCTTCCGCAGTCCGAGCAGCGCGTGTAATGGAGTAATGCGGCGCGGGGACAAAGGCCTGATTAAAACAAAATTAAAAGGGCCTCACCTTCCCGTGTCGGAGTCGCGTCGCGTCGCGCGGTTAATTGCGCGCTCGGTGACGTGCGCGCGCGGGATCAGTCTCCGCGAGCGTTCGCGCGCGCTCTTCCCGCGTGCGTCGTCTGTCGCCTCTGCCGCCGCCTTCGTGACGGCCACGAGGGCGCTTAACGCGCCGACGCGGACAGAGGACAGCAGCATGCACCGTTAACAGCACTGGAACTCGATAGTTTTTTTGTTCCTTCGCTGGTGGAAACGAAGTCTGAAGCTCAACTGCGCTTGCGGGCGTTCCGCAGGGATAGGGACAGGGAAATGGAGTTTGAGCGTTTCTGAAAATGTAGAAAATTTGAGCTAGTTTTCACAGAAAACTGTTGAGTTTTCGAGAAACTTTACTTGACATTATTTAAAGCACTTAAAACCCATAAATATAATAATGCAAACTAATTGCCAATTATGTAAATATTAACGATGTGATAGGCAAGTAAAATAAATTAAATTTTTGTAAGTTTGAAAAAAAAAAACCAATAGACCAATATGGAGTTTATGTCATATCGTAAATACATTTAGCACTATTCATACAAAAAGTTTAAAGAAAGAATTTTGAGCTGTTTTTTAGAAAATCTTGTTTTTGTAATTTTTTAAATTGCACAAATTACACGCAATATTGCCCGAAAACTACTCAAATTTTCAAAACAATGTACATGATCTTAAAGAAAAAACTCACAATGAAGAACAAATTTTATTTGAAGGAAAAATCTCCATCTGCAATTTTGTAGTTGGAGGAAGATGCCGAATAAAATTCAAACTTTTGCAATTTTCGAAAATTCAGAGTTAACAGTGAATATCGGACCTATGCAACCTTAATAAGTGCATTTTACTCTGTTCTTACAAGAAAATTAAAGAAAAAAGTTGGAGCCGTTTTTGAGAAAATTTTGAAAATGTCCAGGGAGCTTACCCTCGAATTTTATAGATTCTTTTTCAAAATCCCAAAGCTTTGACTTGAACCAGATCAACTGAGGAATATCCATTTTGGAAGAAATCGTACGTATGGTTTAGGCGCTAGCTATGTTCACAGACGGTCCGGACAGACGGACGGATGGACAGACGGACGTTTTCCTTTCAATTAGTTTTAAGTGTGGGTATTAAGGACCCACAAAAGAGGGACTCTGGCTACACCACGTGTTAGAGGATTTTTCCCTTAATTTAGAAACTGGTTTTATCCACTTTTTCGTTATCACGGCCCGGCAGCTAATTTTTTCTGCCGAAAATTCGCCATTTTTTCTCGTAGCATTACATAACTTTCCTATACTACGTATATTACTCCGTATATACGTACGTATGCGGGAAAGTAAAATAAGCGTATGCAACTCGTTTTATAATGTTGCTTTTTTTATTCGTACAAATCTGAAAACTCGCTTTTAACGTCGCTCGTCTTCAGGAAATATGTACTCAATAAAGCTTACATTATAAACAACAATTTCGAAACGCATTTCACCAGAAACAAGCGGCTTCAGCTCTGCGATGGCACCTGGAGCGGTCGCCTTCTCTAGCTTCTTCTGCCGCAGAATTAGAAAATGGCCGCCCACGACGCAGGGCAGGAAGCTGTCAATATCCTCAATCCCACCGCCGTTCCCCACCCTGTCCTTCCACCCCCACCCCCGCCCATTCCCGCGCCCAAACAAAAGAAACACAACTTGGGCATCGGGCGCGGGGAGCTACACGCTTGCTCCGAAACGACTGAGAAAGTTTATCTCAATTTCCGAACGCCGCATCGCAGGAGATACCGTTTCCGTTTTATGACATTCGTACTTCAGGCTGTTTTCCTCGACTGCGTCTCCCCTCCAAGCCCTTCCCCGCCTCCGGCGAATCTCCCTCCGTCCTCCCGCTCCCGCGTGCCAAAGAGAAAACACCGGATTCCGTTTTAACCGCGAACATTTCCCTTTCGTGTACCGACTGGAAATTGTGTGTATGTCTTTTTCGCACCGAAAACGCTCTGCTACGCAGGGGCAGCAAGTAGCGATGGGCGAAGGCGTGTTCTCGGTGTTGCTGTCGCGATGTTTTTCTGTCTTTAAAGATGTGAAACAAGATACGGGATGTAGGACTCCGGATAACAATATCTTCCGCGGAGTTTGGCATCTGAGCGTCTCGTGCGGAAAACGTCATTTGTATGTGCGTTCTGCGAAGTTGGTACTCATTGTTTTGCTCTGCGTGCGTGTGTGCAAAAAGAGAACATGGGTTAAGTAATGAAAGCGTACGGTATGAAATATCCATTGTTTTTTGCTGTTTTGAAGTTACGTAACTGTTTGAGAAAACATGAAAATTTCCTGTGTTTTTATCTGAACTGTCGCATGTAATAAATGAAATGCATGGAAATTGAAGAGAAATATGAATATTAATTTGTTTAGCACGTTCGTTCAATTAATTGACTTTTTTACTATTTTATGTAATTTATCAAAATATTAAAATTTTACATGATGTGAAAATTCTAACAAGAATCGAACCGATTTCCGATTAAAATTAAGTTTTAATAGCTTGTAACAGATGTTAGTCACTGAATACTAATTTCACTTCATGCGCTTTCAATTAATACCTCAGCAACAACGTACTCGGTAGTTTTGTATAACTAAGTAAGGTTTGAAAATTCACTCTCAAGAAAATATGTTGATATTTACTGAAGCGTTATTGCTTGTTGTTGCCTTCGATACGAGCTGATATACACTGCATAACTTACCTCGATCAATGGGATTGTGGTTTTGAGAGAAATATAAAAACAGTTGAATGATGCTACATGTTTTCTTACGAAGGGAATTATGAAATGGAATGATGGGATGAAAATAAGAAAAGACAAACTGAGAAAATTTAACATCCAGTTAATTAGTAAATAAGTCAAGCTGAAGTTTTAAAATTAGGCTCAAAATAAAATCAATCAATTTGTACGTACCACGGGCGTTAACTAGTTCTAACAATCTCGGGCTATTTTAGTTGCCATGATAACCAATTAATTGAATATAAATTTACACTCTCTTGAACAAAATGACTGTCTAATTATTTAATCAATAAAGCGAAGATTAAAAGTTGCATTTTAAAACGAAACATGAAAGTAAATGTGTTAGCTGACTTTAGTATTCAACAATCTTTTCTTTTTTTTTAGTAGTAAACACATGTTTGTCCTCTGGATTTCAGCAGTCACGATACAATGGATAGTTTTATGACGATGTTAACTGATCGTAGGCTAATGTATCCCTCCTAGGTTTCTGTTTTGTTTGGTTTATGCGTGCGTGAATCATTTCAGATTACTCTGTAAGGGATTTGTTCTAAGGACTTTTCAACAGATGTTTCTTTTCCCGTTACTTTGTTTTTGAGTAATCATTATTGATAACGACGTCGCCCCAATCTTCCTGGCCTTCTGGATATTCTGCGTTGGATGAGAGGGAGTGGATTCGTGCTGTGTATGATCATTACAGTTATAAGGAACCTCCCCCAATCGTGGGAACAGAACACTCCGGCATCCATTATCCTTCACGGCCAAAGTGAGTTTGTAACGGCACGTATCACCATTGTGGATTTCAGTAGAAAAGAAGCTACTTATCGTGTCAGTCAGACCCCTGCAGGTACGCAGATTAAGTTTGTACTTCCGAGAAACGTTCGATAATATCTTCAGAAATGATGAGTGAATCAAGACATGTGAACTCTATTAGAAGTTACTCGCCCTTATAAGGCTGCAAACATGCATCAACCTGTATCCAAATTTACCTTCTTATTTTATCGTTTCAGGTTACTCATTCGTTACATTGATTTGATAGTGTGGCCTCAAGTTTGGCACACGCGACATCTGCATTGTTAAAAAGCCGGCTTTATAATTCTCCCACTAACTTCTTTATAATTGATTCTTCATGTAATTTTCATATAATTTAGAGCGCTATCAAACGTCCATGCAAATAAATTATTTTAAGTGCATTGCGAAAGGTAAAAGAAAATCCCAAATATTAGCAAGAATTCATCTTTTCAGAAATAAAATACAGGATAAAAACTTGCATTCTCTTTTATTTGTATTATAACAAAACTTCCAAACAGCTGAATTAAATTAAATAATTCATTGTTCCAATCACGAAAAGTAAATGATGTATCGTCCTCGCATACAAAATAAATTTGTCCTCAACTTACAGTCTTTGTTAGAAGAAAATTATTATTATTGCAGATTGTTTTATCTGCTATTTCTAACACGTGATCATAGAATATGAATACCCCTGACATAACTTCTCACGCAACAAAAAGTCACAGTGACGTTATTAGTGACTAGGTAAACCCCTTCATACATTTAAAATATCTTGAGAAATTCAGTTAATTATTTATTAAGTCAGAATTGTCTTCAGCTATTTACCAAGTAACATTCTACTGTCATTGATCTAGATGTAAATCGCATGTGTATATATTATAGTTAAGTGCCCACGATCATAACAGTAATCACCTCAATAATTATTATTTACAACTTAAATGATAACATTTCAGTACAGTACTCCACTCTTTTTAATTACCAGAATCATAATTATTGTATTGTATACGGTAATTATAGATATTAAAAATTAATGTATTAAGAAACTGAAAATTGGTGCGACATCTGGTGCAATGCAGTGCAGATCTGTGTGATGTGCTATGTAGAGTGATTAGGTTTGATTACTAGCACTTACCTACGCTAAAAGTATATTAAAATTATATTAAAACACGTATTTTAGTTTTAACATGTTCAATGATAGGCAACCGGGTTTTACCGAACCCAAATGTTTTTATTACACATCTGCAAAATTCACAACCTATCTTATAGAACGTTTTAGTAAATGTTTTGAAATATCAAAAATAACATTTTCATGGATGTCGTGGCTTTATATTTAATTTAATAAGTGATTACATAAGTAGTTTGATCGTTCCAAGATGTGTTTGCGTTTCAGCCTATTTATATGTTCACTATTGTAAAGTAGGTTGATCTGTCTTATGCATGTTCACCTGTTTTATCCAGATACTCCAGGCTTCTTTTCATAATGATTTCCTCAATAGATGAAGATCCCGGATCTCCGGACAACGTTCTTAATATTTCGAATCTCCTAAGAATCGGTACGTTTGATTCGCTGATAAATGAATCCTCCTCTGGAAGAATCTTATCCTGCTCCACACGCATTGCACGAGCAACGACCCGGAAGAGGGCACCAGCGCAGTGTCTCGCAGATTAGCAGGGCTGCGCAGGGGATTTCTATTAGAGGCAAATGCGCCAGGAATACTTCTTGGCAATTTGCCTGGGGCGGCGGGGGCGGTGTCCTCGGGGACAGCGGAGAGGCTACTAAGTCGACGGCGGCGCGGAGCGGCGTGGCCCGGCCCGGCCCAGCGCGGCGCGGCGAGGTGCGGTGCGGTGCGGGTACGGTGCGGTGCGGTGTGGTGCGGTGCGGTGCGGTTTCGAACCCGGAGCCTGAAGGGGCCGATTTAGAGTCGCCCTGGGAAATCACGTCCGTGGCGGGCGGGCGGGCGGGCGGGCGGGCGGGCGGGCGGGCGGGCGGGCGGGCGGGCGGGCGGGCGGGCGGGCGGGGCGGGCGGGCGGGCGGGCGGGCGGGCGGGCGGGCGGGCGGGCGGAGGCTGGTGGCGTGGCCACGAGGGGCGGGGAGGCATGGGATGGAGTGGTGAAGTGGGTGGGGAGAAGATGGGAGGGGTGGACTGGGGTGGGGGCGAAAAGGGGAGGCGTGGTCTGCACGACGTAGAGAGTCCCCCGGGGCGGGATGCCGCAGGGTGGAGATGAAGCATGGAGGCGAGGCATGTGTGAGGTTAATGTGGAATGGAGACTGCCTGGACATATGAGCCCGTGTGAGGGCTCGTGTGTGTTTGTGTATGTACGCATACTTTTGTGTATGTGTGTACGTTTGTGTATGTGTTTACGTACCTTTATGTAGTGTGTGTGTGTGTGTGTGTGTGTATACTTTTGTGTCAGTGTGTGTGTACGTTTGTGAATGTGTATGCATTTTGCATTTGTGTTTTGGTGCACGCGTGTTTGTGCATGCGTGTGTTTGTGCATGCATGTGTTTGTGCAGGCGTGTGTTTGTGCAAGTGTGTGTTTGTGTAAGGGTGTGTTTGTGTAAGTTTGTCTTGTGTGTTGTCTTTGTGTGTGTCTTTGTGTAAGTGTGTGTTAGTGTGTGTTGTGCATGTGGGTGTTTGTGTGTGTTTGTGTAAGTGTGCGTGTATTTTGGAGCGAGTGTATTCGTCTGCGTATGTTTTTTGTGTGCGCATGTTTGTTCGCGTGTGTGTTTCCCTGTGTCTGTTCGCATTTGGGGGGTGCGTGAATATACAGGATACGCAGCTCAGAAACACCTTACATAGATAGGCGATTTAGTACTCAACTGTACTAAACTATCATAATTCTCTATTAAAAAAATGTGTCTCCACAAGACCATTTCGCATTATATTTCAGAACTTGCTTGTCATTTAATCAAAAAACTTTACCATTTACCACCATGTAATAACCACCAGATGAAGTACAAGAAATTAAAAAAAGACCTGATAAAATTATGATTGCCTCAATATAGAGCTGTGAAAGTTTTCTCTCACGTTTTAAATTTTACCTCAATTTGCTTTTATTTGCACAATTGCAAAAGAGAATTAAAAATATTGAAAGTAAACAATAGACATTGCAAGTAAAACAAAATGGAAATGATCAAATGTAAGCAGATGTATCTCAGGCAGAAGGCTTCCGAAGGGAGAAGGTCGTTGGTTCGAGAAATGAGGTTTTCAGAGTGGAAGTCGTGAAAAGTGGTTTGTGTTTGTGCGACAGACGACAGAAAGGTAAGGAAGCGAGACTTATATACAATAAATAAATAAGTAAATAACAGATACAGAGAGAAAGAGAGAATGAAAGATAAAAGAAAAAGGGTGAAAGTAAGTTTAAAAGAAAAATAGAAAAAGTAAGTGAAAAGGCAAAAAAGGAAAAGATACAGTCTTTTTTACGTGATGTATTAAGTCAATTCTTGTTTTGACGTATGTAATTGCCAACGCACATTTCAATAGGAAGTTAGACGTAATTTAGAAAAACATATTCCACGTTCCATCATTATTATTTTCTTAATCTATATGTCTAATTTCCAAGAAAAACTATGGAGCTTCCGGCCAAGGGAGGGATGTCTATGGTTTCCTTAGTTGCCAAAGAACTTGGAAAAAATACGAAAAGAATTAAACGGTCTCCATTTTTGTGAAAAACAAAATATTTCATGGTGCTACTTCAATTCCCATACTGCGCGTATCGACTGAATTCTCTTGCTGCTTACGACAAATGACGTGAAGCGAGAGGCTGTTTTTGTTTAAAATGTTAATTTTTTGCGATGTTTTGGGAGGTAATTTTAATTTTCTTTAAAAGTGTGTCTGCTGCTTTTGGAAAACAATTTTGGGTAGTTTTGTCCAGCAGCATATTTGCTCCTGCGACACTAGCTGATATATTTCTAGGAGATAAAGTGAATGCGTTGCCTGTAATGACTCAATTATGTTTTATTCTGAAATGTACTAAAGCTATTTAAATCAAAATAGCTAATGCAAAGAGTACGTCAGAAAGAAACAAATATTTCCTGAATCTGGCAATGTACTGGCGTAAATGTTTCATTTGAGAAAACAGTTTCGCTTGAGAGACAGTGAATTTTTGAATGGTTTTGTCTGGAAATCGCGATTGCATCTTGAAAGCGTATAAACGCAAAAAAGCAAAACAGTGGAATGATATCGTGCTTGATGAGAAGCGGTCCTATGTTACTATTTGTTAGTGATAAAGTCAGTCTTCCACATATTTTTACATGATATCTATCAAAAAAACTTTCAGTTTTGTGATTAGATACAGACGCATGTTTCTTCTGGTTGGTGGTAGTTTTTCATTTTGCAGTTTCGGTGGTGGAAGCCATGCGCAGAGAAACGAGTCATTACCTTCTTTTAAGTCGTATTGGCTTCTCATCCATTCTGTGTTTATCATAGCGCCTGTGCTGTAAAATTCCAACCATATCTTGTCCTTCTTTTGTAATTCCTGTAGTAATTCCTGTAGTTCTTGTACCCTCCGTACAGAGCAGTAGCAGTTGATATCTTAAATTTTCTACGTAAAATTGCTCCCTGGATAGTTCATACACTAATCGAGAGGTGATACTTTGCCAGACCTAAGAGTTCGCTTTAGGAATCTGTATTACTTTTTTCTACGTCTGGCATGTTTTTCTTTTCAGTTGCTACCATATTAAATGGATGCTACTCTTTCAATTACACTTAAATATGTCATAAGCCAGTCCTTGCCCCCACCGCGAGCCTCTGGGGGTTGCGGGTCGCAGGTCGAGAGTCAGCCGTGCAGGACGTCGCAGCGCGGCGCGGCGTGACCCCAGGGCGCAGGTTATTAAATAGAGCGCGCGCGGATTTCATCAGGCGATGGCGTGCGCGGAGTATTAGTTAACAAACCACGCGGCTGCCCTGCTCTGCACCTTCGCTCACGTTCCAGCTTTTATGCTGTTCCACACTCCCTTCTTCCTCTCCCCTGCCCAGCAACGCCAAGCCCTGCCTCTCCCTGGTCGGTGCCTCTTCTTTACTCTACCCTTCCACGCTTTTTCACCCTCCAATCGATTCCTCGCTATCTTCTCACATGCCCCGCCTGTCTCCCGCAGACCCTGTCCTTCCACGCCTTTTCACCCTCCAGTCTATTCCTCGCTACCTTCTCACATGCCCCGCCTGTCTCCCGCAGACCCTGCCCTTCCACGCCTTTTCACCCTCCAGTCTATTCCTCGCTACCTTCTCACATGCCCCGCCTGTCTCCTCCAGACCCTGCCCTTCCACGCCTTTTCACCCTCCAGTCTATTCCTCGCTACCTTCTCACATGCCCCGCCTGTCTCCCGCAGACCTCTGCCCTCCCACGCCTTTTCACCCTCCAGTCTATTCCTCGCTACCTTCTCACATGCCCCGCCTGTCTCCTCCAGACCCTGCCCTTCCACGCCTTTTCACCCTCCAGTCTATTCCTCGCTATCTTCTCACATGCCCCGCCTGTCTCCTCCAGACCCTGCCCTTCCACGCCTTTTCACCCTCCAGTCTATTCCTCGCTACCTTCTCACATGCCCCGCCTGTCTCCTCCAGACCCTGCCCTTCCACGCCTTTTCACCCTCCAGTCTATTCTCTCGCTACCTCCTCCTTCACATGCCCCGCCTGTCTCCCGCAGACTCTGCCCTCCCACGCCTTTTCACCCTCCAGTCGATTCTCGCTACCTTCTCACATGCCCCGCCTGTCTCCTCCAGACCCTGCCCTTCCACGCCTCTCCACGTTCCAGTCCATTCCTCGCAACCTTCTCACATGCCCCGCCTGTCTCCACCACACTCAGCCCTTCCACGCCTTTCCACGTTCCAACCCACTCGTCGCTGCTCTGTCGAGCGCCGCTCTTCCATTTCCCACCTCCCTCTGCCTTGCAAATATTGCAGTCGTTCCTTCCCCAAGCCAATCAAACTGCTCATTGCCAGGGTCCACAATATTCCAACAAGACCTCCTTCGTCTCGACATGTAATGTTTGTTCCGATTCATTTATTTGGCATCATTATATGTCTTTCGACGTCCTGCTCCGCAACAATTCAAATTTTGTACCGTCCTCACAACGCCTCATACCAACCCGTTCCGCTTCCCGGTGTGATCTTGTGGCGTTGCCATCAGGCATCATCTCCACCACTTCCTGTTCCGATACACCGTAAATGCACAGCTCGTTCTCCCCTCTAAAAACCTTACTACTCTGTATTAATGTAGATCAGTGTTTAGGCGGAAAAGCAGGCCCTATGGCCTGAGTCTCGCCATAAATAACGACATTATCATCATTATTATTAATGATTATTATTAATTATTTTTAATTTTTTATTAATGATTATTATTAATTATTATCTTTTATTATTACTATTATTATCATGCGCTGACCGCCCCCCAGTTTTCCAGAATGACCTCCTTCGCCCAGCCATTCAATGTCATGCACTTCTACGTTACCGTTCAGCACTGCCTCTCCACTATTTACCGCCTTACATTGATCTTCCACTTCCAATCATCTCTTCTTTTAAACGCTGTGCAACAATCCAAAACGTTTTTTCAATGACGCGTTATGACATGATGCATCTTCCCGTCCTGACTTCCACTGGTCTCTCTCTTCTTTTTTCATCTTTTCGCTGCCTCAGATATACAGCGCTGCCCTATTTCTGATATGACTTCTCAGCTTCGCTCTGTGTATCTCGGACCTACATTTTCCACCTCTCTCCTTTAATAATCCTGCCACCCCCTGCCCCAACATCATTTATAAACATTTTATTAATTATATATCGTCTTTCCAAAATACTCTAAGTTACATATTTAAAATATAATAGTAATAAAAGAGATAAGTAATAAATTTATTATAATATTGAATAAATATAAACTTAATCCTTAAATTCTTATTGAACTTAATTGGTTTTATAGCTTTATTTAATAATATGTATTCAATTTAATTTCTGTATTTAAATGGTTTCGTGGAGGTAATTATAATTTTAATAATTTTCAGAGACTTAGTGAAAGCCTCTACCAATTCACCATTTCGAAACTCTCTAATCTTCTTTAATGCCATTAACCAATAAGTTCGTGAGAAATTATTTATTTCAATCCATTTCCAAACTCGCATGTTGGACCTCCAATTAGTTCAGATGTATTTATTTTTTTGCTGAATTTTTAAATAACTCGTCCCATTTACGTGGCTCAACAAAACTGACATAGGGGATAGTTTTTTGCGATATTCAATCAGATCTGATGAAACTTATTTCCTTTCTCATTCTCATCTCATTTTTTTGCCTATTTTGTGCGGGTGATGATGACAATTCAGTCTATAGTATCTTCATTACCTTCACTAACTCTCATTTTCACTTTTGTCCCACACTGAAACGGTGCTGTTTCTAGTTCGCTTCACTTGATACATTCACTACACGCAAACCCTGTGCACCTACCAGGCCCACTCACAATACTTCATCCCCGCCTGTCATCCTTTGGGTTCGTTCGGTAGAATAACGGTTAGTGTATCGGAGTGTTGAACTCTAGTTTGCGGATTCAAACCCGATCGAAGACGTGGATTTTTAAGGGCTTCGTACACCTTCCTTCGGAGGGGAAGTAAAGCTGAATGATCCATGTACTACATTTACTCATGTATACGATCCTCAAGCCTAAAAGAATCCTTTGAACTAAATTCAAAATCGCGTGTTTTGTCGCCCGAAATAATATCTTTATTCTCCGCTAAATGGTGAAAGAAGCGTAGCGAAATTTGCATGGTCAGATGGAAGAGCGGGCTTTATGACCCCAGTCCTACCACGTAAAAATAAGGCAGTACCTAACTAACTAACTAACCTCGCCGTCTCATCCTCGACACGTACGTCTCATTCATCGCGCCAGTTCACCCTACCAGTTCATCCCGGCCGCTAATTTTACTAGCCTCCTCGTCCCCGCACTTTCCCACCCTTCCCTCTCAGCGGACCCTCTCATTCCGTTCATATCCGTCTACACGCCTACTCAATTGTTCTCTCATCCCTTGCATTTCATACTGGCTAATCTTCCTCTCTTCAACTCAGTTACCCTGCTCCTTCCCCGCCAGCTCACCCTGCCTTACCATCCTTACTACTTCCCTGCCCGCTCATCCTGCCTTCTCGTCCCTTCCATTTTCCGTCATCTCACTCTTCCATATCTCCAACCCCTCGCATTCCCCTGTCCTAGTACTCTCTCCGTGTCCACACACCCTGACCTCTCCCCCTTCCCTTTGTCGGCTCGCTCACCCTGCCTTATCATCCCTTCTGTTTCTCCGCCCGATCACACCGCCGTCACACCCCTTCTGTTTTCTCGCCCACTCACCTTCCCCTCTCCCAATGCAATCTCCTTGTCCCCCCCACCCCTTGCATTTTCGCTTACCGGTCCTCTCTCGCCGTCCTGTCCTCTCTCTCACTTCCTCACTCAATCACCCTGCTCTCTCCTCCCTCCACCCGCTCCTTGTGTCCTCTCGTCCCACCCGATCCGCCCTCCGCTCCGCCTCTCTGCTCGTCCCAACCCTCCGCGGGGCGCCATACTGAATCCGCCCTGGGGCGCCCGGCCGTGCCGACCCCGCGGGCTTTTTACGCAGCCAGCCGTGAAAGGTAATGAAATCTCAGCAGTAAACAGGTGTAGCAATGCCATATGCGGGAGGTTTTTACGTGTCATTTGCTAACGCACGGAATATTCGATTTGTTTTCGTTGGGTCCCCGCGCGCGCTCTTCCCCAAAGAGAATGTTGTCATCCCTGCAAATGAAATACCATCGTCAATGCGCCAACGGAAGCTCATAAAGAAAATTCTGTCGGAACACGGCGAATTCTGAGAATTTAGCAATATTAACTCTGCAAACGTGGACGCGGACCCGAAGAGGAATCAATGGAAAGCGTATTAATATACTCTGGCGACACAGGTCCCGAATTCCGTGTGCTCTCGAAGTGTAATATCTGCAAATATGGATTGCGAAACATTGTTTCTTTACACCGAATTCTAAAGTTGGATTTTGAAAAGTTTCATTCTTAACACACTTCGTTTTAGCACATACGGGTTATGATGGTCGGTAGAACTAGGTCTGTGGTGATCGGCTTCGCCCGCTCGGGTTGTCGTCTTCCTGGTGTGGCGTCATACGGGTGTGATCAGAACAGACGAAAGTGGGTTGTAAGAACAGTAAGTTTATTCATAAACTAGGCCGTAGTCACAAATAACAAATTTCACTGCTTACAATTAACTAAATAATCAGAACCCACTGCTAGGAGAGATATTTTACCGAACGGCTACCACACCGCAACATACGACCAATATTCCCCTGTGTGGAGCACCGCTCTACCCTGAGACGGACTACATGTCTCGCTAGTTACGACAATGAATTGCCGGCCCTCGTGTAGCACTAGCACAAACTCACGCACAACCTGTCGCCGACGCTGCTGGGAACCAAGAAGAGTGAGGCCTTGTTCTCGTGGCCTTACATAGGCCCTTCGGCGCTAACCGCAACCCCCATTGCCTCCGCTCAACCACCACGTGCCACATTTGAACGGAAAGTCCCGGTACGTCATCGCTCCGCGTACTGCCTTTGTTAAACATCCGGCGATGCCCACCATCTGCCACGTGCTTGTCTCCGTGTTTTAGCGCACCATGACGCTACACTGGGTTTGGCCGGGCGCGCGCGGTCACGCAACGTCACAGGTTTAGCGGGGAAAGCGAGCGGAGCGTCTCTGGCAGCTGGGGATGCGATCTCTTCAGAACATCGACGTTTCTATAAAATCATTGATATTATAAACATAGATTGATTGAAGACGATGTTCTTACAACATCGATGTTTTGTGTTCCAGGTACTCATTTTGTCGACCTTTGGTTTTGTGGATGAAATGTCCCATAATCATAATTTTCTCAAAACTAACTAATGGAATATTATCTGACAGTACCACTGTCAGTTTGTACTCGAACCAAGCGAACCGTAGTTTGTATACCGTCATCGAGCAGAATATATCTCGCCCGAAATGATGGTCCTGATGCCTGGCCTTTCCTGGAATTTCGCAGACGAAGAAGCATAACACTTATTCCCAAAATATTGATTTTACTACACTTTTAACTATAAATTAATATACCCAGCCACTGTCAAATTAAATTTTGTTGCGCACGTTATAATATTAGATATTACTAAACGAGAGGTTACTAATCATGGATATTTAACATCGATGTTTAAATCGCCGATGTTTTTTTAACATCGATGTTTTGCGATCGATGTTTTTTTCTTTTCCGAAGTTTTGTTTCTGAATAAAAAATTTACATGATCACAATACTGTAAAAGTTAAAATATGAAATAATAATTCTATTCGTCCGTGTGTTTGAACGAAAGCAACGTTCTTTGTACTTCCTTCTTTGACCATATTTGACCTTCCTTCTATCGCCCGAGATGACCTCCATGGTTTTGTATTTCCTCTTTCTTCATGTTCATTTTGCTTATTGAGAAGTTGTTTACAAATACGCCATGGGACGTAAGGTCTGCCCCTTCTTCTCGTACTTCGGCGAATTGATAAACACAAACATTAAATTCTAATGCACACGAATTTGATGTTAGAGGTTACTGAGCCAGTGCAAAAACATCGATGTAAAACAGTCTATCCTTTTTATTCTATGTATTTTTAACATCGACGTTTTAATTTTGAATATCGATGTTTGCTAACATCGATGTTTTGTTACAGATGTAGCATTGCACTACCAGTTATAATATTGAGACCACTGGTCTCTCCTCACCGATGCCGTTCCCAACTCACAGCTGAAGATATTTTCACAAATTTTACAAATAACTGTAAAGGAAAAACCATTGTTTGTTTCAGTTTTACATTTTGATATTAACTACATTTTATTGATTTTCAAATTTTAAAGTTAAATATTAATTTATTATTATTATTTTAAAAAACTGTATCTCTTCTGAACTCTACGATATTATGCTAAAATGCTTGGATATTATCGAACTTCTAATGTAAATGATGTGTGGTATCAGTTCACACACAACTACAAGACAATTTCTCTACATATATCGGCATTACTAACGTCAATAATCGACAACTTCGACACACATATTTTCTATAAATATTTCAAATAATTCGTTAATGAGAAGTCTGAAATACAAAGGAATGTAATGTTCACCAAATACAAGAAGCACAATGAAATATATGTAACTCGTCCGGAAACAACGTTTTTCCAGATCCCCTTTTCCAATTAACCCCCCTCCGATAAACTGTTCGGAAAATATATAGGGCTTGGAAACGCAAATACTGAGAAAATATGGAATATTTAATTCATTATTATCGGTATTTGTGAGAGGAATAATGCCTGAGAAAAAACCACAACTTCTATTGAATTAGGATATACAGGGTCATGTAACCTCACTGTCGTAATTTTCGAGCATTTCATGAAAACTAAACTTTCAAATACATGTTTAAAAAAGAAAAATCCATCAGAGTTACATGTATGCTTGTAGATTGGTGGATCTTCATGCAAATGCAAAGTGAGTAGGAAGACAGCTTAATAGTGGAACATTTCCTTCTCATTTTCCTTGCAAAGAGGATTCCACTCTCTTACAGCCATATGAAACTCACAATTAAAACGGCGAATTCTTACGAGCTCCCAAGCCCGCTTAAGCGTTGCCCAGTCGCTAAGGGCGCCGCAATTTGCGCTTGTTCTGGAAAGAAACGAGGCCACCCGACGAGATGACATGGCGGAGGCGGGGCCAAGGCATGCACAAAGACACCGCAGCAACGCGAGAAACAAGGATGATTTATAAAATCGTAGACGTACTCGGAAAGAGTCTTTGAATTGCACTCTTCTGTCAGGGCAACTCCGCTTTGCGGGCTGGTCACTTGAAATTCACAGCTGTAGTGCCAGCGTTTCTTTCAGATATTACGGTATTACACTTAATATTAGAGTTAGTACAATTATTGCATCGTTTTATGTTGTACTCTTTTATTATTTTTATTCTTATTCTAATTACTGTTAGTTAACTGCCACCGACCGTGTCATACCCGATTGCAGTTTAAATAAATATATGTATGTATGTATTGAAGACCACGACAGGATGAGGGAAAGGATGGAAAACTAGCTTACGATGTAGCATCACCCGGACAGACGAGGGGATTCTAAGGGTAATTTTTTAATACGACTAAATGATGTTTGTAGCTGTACTAGAGGTGAATAATGGGATAATGGTAGTGATTTTATTGATCTCAAAGAACACTAAGCACTAAAGCTTAAAGGTAATCATACTCACAGAAATTTGAAAGAACTATTACATTTCGTTCATTGAGAAGATTACCTTGCTAGTGTCCGCCCTACTGATTATTGTCTTTATAGAGCGTACATAAATTCCAAGTTCAAAAAAATGTCGCTTGATTCTTTGATCACCCAGCATTTTGTTGATTGGTCCGAAAGTAACGAAGGCAGTGGGAAACTCACAAGGCAGCCGCCATTACCTTTTCCTGAATACGAACCGAAGAAGAGTAGATCATTTTTTTGCTTTAGCCTTTTTCAGATATACCACATTCTCTTGAACATTTCACATCATTTTCATCTGTGCAACTACAAACGTTCAAAGTAAAGATTATATGAATGAAAGGGAGGTGTCAAAAGTGAGCGTGATGGTGCCACATTTATTTCCAATCGAAAATTATAGAAAATTAATTCTGTATAAAAAACACACACCGCTGAAAATCATTTCCTTTGTTAGCAGGTTAATAAAATAACGTGGATTTTTTAAAATATTTTTGATTCTTTTGTTATTACGGTTTCATTTTAGAAATATTTTAAATTATTCTGTAATATACTATTTTATATATTCTCAATATGCCCAAATAAGAAGGCAATAAAATATTACAAAACTTACCTTTGTATTTTTCACTTATTCTTTGGTCATGTGACTGATAAAGTATCTTCTTCTGCGCCATCAAGGCTTAAAATTCAGCCTCTGAATTGGAATTCCCATTATATTGTGCTTCCTCTCTGAAAGCGGATCCAATACCTTTTATCCTCTTCCCCTTTCGCCTTTCGCTTCACAGGACGAAACCATAAATGGGAGGGGTCTGCTAACTTCGGTTAATCCTCGTTTCCGAGTATATTAATGACTTTCGTGACCCTCTGCCTTAAAACCTAGAAGTTCTTTGCGGTGGAATTCCGTATCTTTAATCTAAATTAGTTCATGTTCTAAGTACATTAGAGTAATTGTAAAAAAATAAAGAATTATGCCGTTAATTTACGTTCTTGCCAACTTATCTGGGACTACCCTGGGGTAGCCTTATTGCGAATAGATTGATTTACATTATATAGTGAAATATTCAATAAAAATTTAAATGAAAAGGAGTGCAAAAAACCCAAGAAGTCATAACTATTTTGATGTTAAAATTGCATTTGCACATAAGTTACATTTCAAATGTGATTTAATAAAACGTTGAGTGGATTATATTCTGTGGTATTTTTCCTTTACGACGTACTAATATTTCATTCAAAAATACTCTTATTTTAATAAGAGTATCTTACCGTAATGCTCTCATTAAATACAATATTCATAAAAATGTTGCAAGCAAATGACTGAATTTGTAGTTTAACCTTCTATTTCTGAGAAAATATAGCGAATGGAAGTACAACATGTCATCCCAAACGAGTGGCTTTATTTACTGAATTCTCGAAATTGAATATACACACAGATTAGCAGTCGTTCATTAATACAATACTAAAAATACATACAATTGATGACTAATAAATACAATTGCTTTGATGTTAATGTATTAGCAAGGTTGCCGGATAGCTGGGGCAGTCTCAAGAACCGTTTGAAATTTTCCCCAAATTGTCAAGTTAAAAAGAAAAAAATCAGAAATTGCAAGTATTTAAGGAAAGTATTAGTCTTATTACGTAAGACTACTGAGCCCTCTGAAAATTGTGAAAGGGGGGGGGTAAAATATTATACCAAATAATTAATAATCTCAATGGAAATATATTAAATATAAAATACTTGTTTTTTCTTAGTATAACACACATTTTTGGACAATGTATGAGTATAAACTTCTTTCTAGCCTTCAAGTGAAAGACGAGTACATACGCTTTTCAATTAATTTCCTCTCCCTCCACTTTTGTAACAAAGCGTCTAACCCCTTCCCTTCAATAGGGTATTTGTATTTCCTTTATAAGCCTTAATTACTCACTACTAACATGCAATTAAATAGAATTTTGGTGAAGTGGAAAAATGTAATTTTTTTCTACAGACTTCTCATACATTGGTTATAATTAAATGCTGTAACTTAAACAACGGAAATCCATAATGTAATTTTTTATTTACTTTAGACAACGAACATTACGTAGATTAGACTATAGACAACCAACACTACGTAGATTAATTTATTAAATGGAAAATACTTTTTCTGCAAAACTTCCCAATCCTGTAACTTTTTGCAATTATTATGCGTGTTTTTATTCATATATATGTTATTTTTAGGGAATGTTTTAATCGATACTAATCAAAAGTAAGAAATGTAACTCATAGTCTACAGCATGAGCCTCAAGGTGCACTATTTTCTAGCCTGAGCGTTAAAGGAACATCTAACTTTAAATGTTTGTGTACACATACGGCGCGCAGTGGTAACATTTGCAACACAGTGAAGAGGTCGCCACATGTCAAAAGTGATTGCTTTCATTGGTCGCCATCCAGGGATTCAATTTTTCATTTCTACGAATAACTGTAATTGAAAATGGCTGACCATATGCACCGAAAACCAGGAGTCAAGTTTTTTCTAGATTTTCAATTATTTCCGACAAAACTGTCACGGAATGTTATTTTACATGAAATTGAGATTCGGATGGAATATGTTTTGCAAACCACCATTCGCTGAAATAATCCTCCACATTCGAATTGGGGCACTAAAAGGTGAAAACGGAATGATTCGAATTCCACTTACAAATTACTTGTAAAAGATATCGTGAGGGAGAGAATGAAGCTATCAACTCAAAAAATAGTATTATTTTAATTAAGTAAATAACAAAAATAATTCTTACAAGTCATATTGAGGATGAAAGAGATGACATTAAACCTTAATTATGAATAAATATTATAGGATTACAAGATCACATTTAAAACTCAAACTACTTCCGAGAGTGTTGTTCCACTCAGCAATAGCGACAAAAACATGTAACAGCTTAAATAAAATTGTTAACTTTAATCTAAGATAGACAGGAAGATAAAATTAGATA
>JAHLJT010007874.1:28939-46677 GCA_031308135.1 Acheta domesticus
GAGGGAGAGGAAATTAATTGAAAAGCGTATGTACTCTCGTCTTTCACTTGAAGGCTAGAAAGAAGTTTATACTCATACATTGTCCAAAAATGTGTGTTATACTAAGAAAAACAAGTATTTTATATTTAATATATTTCATTGAGATTATTAATTATTTGGTATAATATTTTACCCCCCCCTTTCACAATTTTCAGAGGGCTCAGTAGTCTTACGTAATAAGACTAATACTTTCCTTAAATACTTGCAATTTCTGATTTTTTTCTTTTTACTTGACAATTTGGGGAAAATTTCAAACGGTTCTTGAGACTGCCCCAGCTATCCGGCAACCTTGCTAATACATTAACATCAAAGCAATTGTATTTATTAGTCATCAATTGTATGTATTTTTAGTATTGTATTAATGAACGACTGCTAATCTGTGTGTATATTCAATTTCGAGAATTCAGTAAATAAAGCCACTCGTTTGGGATGACATGTTGTACTTCCATTCGCTATATTTTCTCAGAAATAGAAGGTTAAACTACAAATTCAGTCATTTGCTTGCAACATTTTTATGAATATTGTATTTAATGAGAGCATTACGGTAAGATACTCTTATTAAAATAAGAGTATTTTGAATGAAATATTAGTACGTCGTAAAGGAAAAATACCACAGAATATAATCCACTCAACGTTTTATTAAATCACATTTGAAATGTAACTTATGTGCAAATGCAATTTTAACATCAAAATAGTTATGACTTCTTGGGTTTTTTGCACTCCTTTTCATTTAAATTTTTATTGAATATTTCACTATATAATGTAAATCAATCTATTCGCAATAAGGCTACCCCAGGGTAGTCCCAGATAAGTTGGCAAGAACGTAAATTAACGGCATAATTCTTATTTTTTACAATTACTCTAATGTACTTAGAACATGAACTAATTTAGATTAAAGATACGGAATTCCACCGCAAAGAACTTCTAGGTTTTAGGCAGAGGGTCACGAAGTACTTAATATACTCGGAAACGAGGATTAACCGAAGTTAGCAGACCCCTCCCATTTATGGTTTCGTCCTGTGAAGCGAAAGGCGAAAGGGGAAGAGGATAAAGGTATTGGATCCGCTTTCAGAGAGGAAGCACAATATAATGGGAATTCCAATTCAGAGGCTGAATTTTAAGCCTTGATGGCGCAGAAGAAGATACTTTATCAGTCACATGACCAAAGAATAGGTGAAAAATACAAAGGTAAGTTTTGTAATATTTTATTGCCTTCTTATTTGGGCATATTGAGAATATATAAAATAGTATATTACAGAATAATTTAAAATATTTCTAAATGAAACCGTAATAACAAAAGAATCAAAAATATTTAAAAAATCCACGTTATTTTATCACCTGCTAACAAAGGAAATGATTTTCAGCCGGTGTGTGTTTTTTATACAGAATTAATTTTCTATAATTTTCGATTGGAAATAAATGTGGCACCATCACGCTCACTTTTGACACCTCCCTTTCATTCATATAATCTTTACTTTGAACGTTTGTAGTTGCACAGATGAAAATGATGTGAATGTTCAAGAGAATGTGGTATATCTGGAAAAGGCTAAAGCAAAAAAATGATCTATCTCTTCTTCGGTTCGTATGCAGGAAAGGTAATGGCGGCTGCCTGTGAGTTTCCCACTGCCTTCGTTACTTTCGGACCAATCAACAAAATGCTGGTGATCAAAGAATCAAGAGACACTTTTTTTGAACTTGGAATGTATGTACGCTCTATAAAGACAATAATCAGTAGGGCGGACACTAGCAGGTAATCTTCTCAATGAACGAATGTAATAGTTCTTTCAAATTTCTGTGAAGTATGATTACCTTTAAGCCTTAGTGCTTAGTGTTCTTTGAGATCATAAAATCACTACCATTAATCCCATTATTCACCTCTAGTACAGCTACAAACATCATTTAGTCGTATAAAAAATTACCCTTAGATCCCCTCGTCTGTGCCGGGTGATGCTACATCGTAAGCTAGTTTTCCATCCTTTCCCTCATCGTGTCATGGTCTTCAATACATACATACATATATTTATTTAAACTGCAATCGAGTATGACACGGTCGGTGGCAGTTAACTAACAGTAATTAGAATAAGAATAAAAATAATAAAAGAGTACAACATAAAACGATGCAATAATTGTACTAACTCTAATATTAAGTGTAATACCGTAATATCTAAGAAACGCTGGCACTACAGCTGTGAATTTCAATGACCAGCCGCAAAGCGGAGTTGCCCTGACAGAAGAGTGCAATTCAAAGACTCTTTCCGAGTACGTCTACGATTTTATAAATCATCCTTGTTTCTCGCGTTGCTGCGGTGTCTTTGTGCATGCCTTGGGCCCGCCTCCGCCATGTCATCTCGTCGTGTGGCCTCGTTTCTTTCCAGAACAAGCGCAAATTGCGGCGCCCTTAGCGACTGGGCAACGCTTTAAAGCGGGCTTGGGAGCTCGTAAGAATTCGCCGTTTAATTGTGAGTTTCATATGGCTGTAAGAGAGTGGAATCCTCTTTGCAAGGAAAATGAGAAGGAAATGTTCCACTATTAAGCTGTCTTCCTACTCACTTTGCATTTGCATGAAGATCCACCAATCTACAAGCATACATGTAACTCTGATGGATTTTTCTTTTTTAAACATGTATTTGAAAGTTTAGTTTTCATGAAATGCTCGAAAATTACGACAGTGAGGTTACGTGACCCTGTATATCCTAATTCAATAGAAGTTGTGGTTTTTCTCAGGCATTTATTCCTCTCACAAATACCGATAATAATGAATTAAATATTCCATATTTTCTCAGTATTTGCGTTTCCAAGCCCTATATATTTTCCGAACAGTTTATCGGAGGGGGGTTAATTGGAAAAGGGGATCTGGAAAAACGTTGTTTCCGGACGATGTTACATATATTTCATTGTGCTTCTTGTATTTGGTGAACATTACATTCCTTTGTATTTCAGACTTCTCATTAACGAATTATTTGAAATATTTATAGAAAATATGTGTGTCGAAGTTGTCGATTATTGACGTTAGTAATGCCGATATATGTAGAGAAATTGTCTTGTAGTTGTGTGTGAACTGATACCACACATCATTTACATTAGAAGTTCGATAATATCCAAGCTTTTTAGCATAATATCGTAGAGTTCAGAAGAGATACAGTTTTTTAAATAATAATAATAAATTAATATTTAACTTTAAAATTTGAAAATAAATAAAATGTAGTTAATATCAAAATGTAAAACTGAAACAAACAATGGTTTTTCCTTTACAGTTATTTGTAAAATTTGTGAAAATATCTTCAGCTGTGAGTTGGGAACGGCATCGGTGAGGAGAGACCAGTGGTCTCAATATTATAACTGGTAGCAATGCGACATCTGTAACAAAACATTGATGTTAGCAAACATCGATATTCAAAATTAAAACGTCGATGTTAAAAATACATAGAATAAAAAGGATGGACGTTTTTACATCGATGTTTTTTGCACTGGCTCAGTAACCTCTAACATCAAATTCGTGTGCATTAGAATTTAATGTTTGTGTTTATCAATTCGCCGAAGTACGAGAAGAAGGGGCAGACCTTACGTCCATGGCGTATTTGTAAACAACTTCTCAATAAGCAAAATGAACATGAAGAAAGAGGAAATACAAAACCATGGAGGTCATCTCGGGCGATAGAAGGAAGGTCAAATATGGTCAAAGAAGGAAGTACAAAGAACGTTGCTTTCGTTCAAACACACGGACGAATAGAATTATTATTTCATATTTTAACTTTTACAGTATTGTGATCATGTAAATTTTTTTATTCAGAAACAAAACTTCGGAAAAGAAAAAAACATCGATCGCAAAACATCGATGTTAAAAAAACATCGGCGATTTAAACATCGATGTTAAATATCCATGATTAGTAACCTCTCGTTTAGTAATATCTAATATTATAACGTGCGCAACAAAATTTAATTTGACAGTGGCTGGGTATATTAATTTATAGTTAAAAGTGTAGTAAAATCAATATTTTGGAATAAGTGTTATGCTTCTTCGTCTGCGAAATTCCAGGAAAGGCCAGGCATCAGGACCATCATTTCGGGCGAGATATATTCTGCTCGATGACGGTATACAAACTACGGTTCGCTTGGTTCGAGTACAAACTGACAGTGGTACCGTCAGATAATATTCCATTTGTTAGTTTTGAGAAAATTATGATTATGGGACATTTCATCCACAAAACCAAAGGTCGACAAAATGAGTACCTGGAACACAAAACATCGATGTTGTAAGAACATCGTCTTCAATCAATCTATGTTTATAATATCAATGATTTTATAGAAACGTCGATATTCTGAAGAGATCGCATCCCCAGCTGCCAGAGACGCCCCGCTCGCTTCCCCGCTAAACCTGTGACGTTGCGTGACCGCGCGCGCCCGGCCAAACCCAGTGTAGCGTCATGGTGCTAAAACACGGAGACAAGCACGTGGCAGATGGTGGGCATCGCCGGATGTTTAACAAAGGCAGTACGCGGAGCGATGACGTACCGGGACTTTCCGTTCAAATGTGACGTGGTGGTTGGGCGGAGGCAATGGGGGTTGCGGTTAGCGCCGAAGGGCCTATGTAAGGCCACGAGAACAAGGCCTCACTCTTCTGGTTCCCAGCAACGTCGGCGACAGGTTGTGCGTGAGTTTGTGCTAGTGGTACACGAGGGCCGGCAATTCATTGTCGTAACTAGCGAGACATGTAGTCCGTCTCAGGGTAGAGCGGTGCTCCACACAGGGGAATATTGGTCGTATGTTGCGGTGTGGTAGCCGTTCGGTAAAATATCTCTCCTAGCAGTGGGTTCTGATTATTTAGTTAATTGTAAGCAGTGAAATTTGTTATTTGTGACTACGGCCCTAGTTTATGAATAAACTTACTGTTCTTACAACCCACTTTCGTCTGTTCTGATCACACCCGTATGACGCCACACCAGGAAGACGACAACCCCGAGCGGGCGAAGCCGATCACCACAGACCTAGTTTCTACCGACCATCATAACCCGTATGTGCTAAAACGAAGTGTGTTAAGAATGAAACTTTTCAAAATCCAACTTTAGAATTCGGTGTAAAGAAACAATGTTTCGCAATCCATATTTGCAGATATTACACTTCGAGAGCACACGGAATTCGGGGACCTGTGTCGCCAGAGTATATTAATACGCTTTCCATTGATTCCTCTTCGGGTCCGCGTCCACGTTTGCAGAGTTAATATTGCTAAATTCTCAGAATTCGCCGTGTTCCGACAGAATTTTCTTTATGAGCTTCCGTTGGCGCATGACGATGGTATTTCATTTGCAGGGATGACAACATTCTCTTTGGGGAAGAGCGCGCGCGGGGACCCAACGAAAACAAATCGAATATTCCGTGCGTTAGCAAATGACACGTAAAAACCTCCCGCATATGGCATTGCTACACCTGTTTACTGCTGAGATTTCATTACCTTTCACGGCTGGCTGCGTAAAAAGCCCGCGGGGTCGGCACGGCCGGGCGCCCCAGGGCGGATTCAGTATGGCGCCCCGCGGAGGGTTGGGACGAGCAGAGAGGCGGAGCGGAGGGCGGATCGGGTGGGACGAGAGGACACAAGGAGCGGGTGGAGGGAGGAGAGAGCAGGGTGATTGAGTGAGGAAGTGAGAGAGAGGACAGGACGGCGAGAGAGGACCGGTAAGCGAAAATGCAAGGGGTGGGGGGGACAAGGAGATTGCATTGGGAGAGGGGAAGGTGAGTGGGCGAGAAAACAGAAGGGGTGTGACGGCGGTGTGATCGGGCGGAGAAACAGAAGGGATGATAAGGCAGGGTGAGCGAGCCGACAAAGGGAAGGGGGAGAGGTCAGGGTGTGTGGACACGGAGAGAGTACTAGGACAGGGGAATGCGAGGGGTTGGAGATATGGAAGAGTGAGATGACGGAAAATGGAAGGGACGAGAAGGCAGGATGAGCGGGCAGGGAAGTAGTAAGGATGGTAAGGCAGGGTGAGCTGGCGGGGAAGGAGCAGGGTAACTGAGTTGAAGAGAGGAAGATTAGCCAGTATGAAATGCAAGGGATGAGAGAACAATTGAGTAGGCGTGTAGACGGATATGAACGGAATGAGAGGGTCCGCTGAGAGGGAAGGGTGGAAAGTGCGGGGACGAGGAGGCTAGTAAAATTAGCGGCCGGGATGAACTGGTAGGGTGAACTGGCGCGATTGAATGAGACGTACGTGTCGAGGATGAGACGGCGAGGTTAGTTAGTTAGTTTAGGTACTGCCTTATTTTTACGTGGTAGGACTGGGGTCATAAAGCCCGCTCTTCCATCTGACCATGCAAATTTCGCTACGCTTCTTTCACCATTTAGCGGAGAATAAAGATATTATTTCGGGCGGACAAAACACGCGATTTTGAATTTAGTTCAAAGGATTCTTTTAGGCTTGAGGATCGTATACATGAGTAAATGTAGTACATGGATCATTCAGCTTTACTTCCCCTCCGAAGGAAGGTGTACGAAGCCCTTAAAAATCCACGTCTTCGATCGGGTTTGAATCCGCAAACTAGAGTTCAACACTCCGATACACTAACCGTTATTCTACCGAACGAACCCAAAGGATGACAGGCGGGGATGAAGTATTGTGAGTGGGCCTGGTAGGTGCACAGGGTTTGCGTGTAGTGATGTATCAAGTGAAGCGAACTAGAAACAGCACCGTTTCAGTGTGGGACAAAAGTGAAATGAGAGTTAGTGAAGGTAATGAAGATACTATAGACTGAATTGTCATCATCACCCGCACAAAATAGGCAAAAAAATGAGATGAGAATGAGAAAGGAAATAAGTTCATCAGATCTGATTGAATATCGCAAAAAACTATCCCCTATGTCAGTTTTGTTGAGCCACGTAAATGGGACGAGTTATTTAAAAATTCAGCAAAAAATAAAATACATCTGAACTAATTGGAGGTCCAACATGCGAGTTGGAAATGGATTGAAATAAATAATTTCTCACGAACTTATTGGTTAATGGCATTAAAGAAGATTAGAGAGTTTCGAAATGGTGAATTGGTAGAGGCTTCACTAAGTCTCTGAAAATTATTAAAATTATAATTACCTCCACGAAACCATTTAAATACAGAAATTAAATTGAATACATATTATTAAATAAAGCTATAAAACCAATTAAGTTCAATAAGAATTTAAGGATTAAGTTTATATTTATTCAATATTATAATAAATTTATTTACTTATCTCTTTTATTACTATTATATTTAAATATGTAACTTAGAGTATTTTGGAAAGACGATATATAATTAATAAAATGTTTATAAATGATGTTGGGGCAGGGGGTGGCAGGATTATTAAAGGGAGAGAGGTGGAAAATGTAGGTCCGAGATACACAGAGCGAAGCTGAGAAAGTCATATCAGAAATAGGCAGCGCTGTATATCTGAGGCAGCGAAAAGATGAAAAAGAAGAGAGAGACAGTGGAAGTCAGGACGGGAAGATGCATCATGTCATAACGCGTCATTGAAAAAACGTTTTGATTGTTGCACAGCGTTTAAAAGAAGAGATGATTGGGAAGTGGAAGATCAATGTAAGGCGGTAAAATAGTGGAGAGGCAGTGCTGAACGGTAACGTAGAAGTGCATGACATTGAATGGCTGGGCGAAGGAGGTCATTCTGGAAAACTGGGGGGCGGTCAGCGCATGATAATAATAGTAATAATAAAAGATAATAATTAATAATAATCATTAATAAAATTAAAAATAATTAATAATAATCATTAATAATAATGATGATAATGTCGTTATTTATGGCGAGACTCAGGCCATAGGGCCTGCTTTTCCGCCTAAACACTGATCTACATTAATACAGAGTAGTAAGGTTTTTTAGAGGGGAGAACGAGCTGTGCATTTACGGTGTATCGGAACAGGAAGTGGTGGAGATGATGCCTGATGGCAACGCCACAAGATCACCACGGGAAGCGGAAACGGGTTGGTATGAGGCGTTGTGAGGACGGTACAAAATTTGAATTGTTGCGGAGCAGGACGTCGAAAGACATATAATGATGCCAAATAAATGAATCGGAACAAACATTACATGTCGAGACGAAGGAGGTCTTGTTGGAATATTGTGGACCCTGGCAATGAGCAGTTTGATTGGCTTGGGGAAGGAACGACTGCAATATTTGCAAGGCAGAGGGAGGTGGGAAATGGAAGAGCGGCGCTCGACAGAGCAGCGACGAGTGGGTTGGAAACGTGGAAAGGCGTGGAAGGGCTGAGTGTGGTGGAGACAGGCGGGGCATGTGAGAAGGTTGCGAGGAATGGACTGGAACGTGGAGAGGCGTGGAAGGGCAGGGTCTGGAGGAGACAGGCGGGGCATGTGAGAAGGTAGCGAGGAATCGACTGGAGGGTGAAAAGGCGTGGGAGGGCAGAGTCTGCGGGAGACAGGCGGGGCATGTGAAGGAGGAGGTAGCGAGGAATAGACTGGAGGGTGAAAAGGCGTGGAAGGGCAGGGTCTGGAGGAGACAGGCGGGGCATGTGAGAAGGTAGCGAGGAATAGACTGGAGGGTGAAAAGGCGTGGAAGGGCAGGGTCTGGAGGAGACAGGCGGGGCATGTGAGAAGATAGCGAGGAATAGACTGGAGGGTGAAAAGGCGTGGAAGGGCAGGGTCTGGAGGAGACAGGCGGGGCATGTGAGAAGGTAGCGAGGAATAGACTGGAGGGTGAAAAGGCGTGGGAGGGCAGAGGTCTGCGGGAGACAGGCGGGGCATGGTGAGAAGGTAGCGAGGAATAGACTGGAGGGTGAAAAGGCGTGGAAGGGCAGGGTCTGGAGGAGACAGGCGGGGCATGTGAGAAGGTAGCGAGGAATAGACTGGAGGGTGAAAAGGCGTGGAAGGGCAGGGTCTGCGGGAGACAGGCGGGGCATGTGAGAAGGTAGCGAGGAATAGACTGGAGGGTGAAAAGGCGTGGAAGGACAGGGTCTGCGGGAGACAGGCGGGGCATGTGAGAAGATAGCGAGGAATCGATTGGAGGGTGAAAAAGCGTGGAAGGGTAGAGTAAAGAAGAGGCACCGACCAGGGAGAGGCAGGGCTTGGCGTTGCTGGGCAGGGGAGAGGAAGAAGGGAGTGTGGAACAGCATAAAAGCTGGAACGTGAGCGAAGTGTGCAGAGCAGGGCAGCCGCGTGGTTTGTTAACTAATACTCCGCGCACGCCATCGCCTGATGAAATCCGCGCGCGCTCTATTTAATAACCTGCGCCCTGGGGTCACGCCGCGCCGCGCTGCGACGTCCTGCACGGCTGACTCTCGACCTGCGACCCGCAACCCCCAGAGGCTCGCGGTGGGGGCAAGGGACTGGCTTATGACATATTTAAGTGTAATTGAAAGAGTAGCATCCATTTAATATGGTAGCAACTGAAAAAGAAAAACATGCCAGACGTAGAAAAAGTAATACAGATTCCTAAAGCGAACTCTTAGGTCTGGCAAAGTATCACCTTCTCGATTAGTGTATGAACTATCCAGGGAGCAATTTTACGTAGAAAATTTAAGATATCAACTGCTACTGCTCTGTACGGAGGCGTACAAGAACTACAGGAATTACTACAGGAATTACAAAAGAAGGACAAGATATGGTTGGAATTTTACAGCACAGGCGCTATGATAAACACAGAATGGATGAGAAGCCAATACGACTTAAAAGAAGGTAATGACTCGTTTCTCTGCGCATGGCTTCCACCACCGAAACTGCAAAATGAAAAACTACCACCAACCAGAAGAAACATGCGTCTGTATCTAATCACAAAACTGAAAGTTTTTTTGATAGATATCATGTAAAAATATGTGGAAGACTGACTTTATCACTAACAAATAGTAACATAGGACCGCTTCTCATCAAGCACGATATCATTCACTGTTTTGCTTTTTGCGTTTATACGCTTTCAAGATGCAATCGCGATTTCCAGACAAAACCATTCAAAAATTCACTGTCTCTCAAGCGAAACTGTTTTCTCAAATGAAACATTTACGCCAGTACATTGCCAGATTCAGGAAATATTTTGTTTCTTTCTGACGTACTCTTTGCATTAGCTATTTTGATTTAAATAGCTTTAGTACATTTCAGAATAAAACATAATTTGAGTCATTACAGGCAACGCATTCACTTTATCTCCTAGAAATATATCAGCTAGTGTCGCAGGAGCAAATATGCTGCTGGACAAAACTACCCAAAATTGTTTTCCAAAAGCAGCAGACACACTTTTAAAGAAAATTAAAATTACCTCCCAAAACATCGCAAAAAATTAACATTTAAACAAAAACAGCCTCTCGCTTCACGTCATTTGTCGTAAGCAGCAAGAGAATTCAGTCGATACGCGCAGTATGGGAATTGAAGTAGCACCATGAAATATTTTGTTTTTCACAAAAAATGGAGACCGTTTAATTCTTTTCGTATTTTTCCAAGTTCTTTGGCAACTAAGGAAACCATAGACATCCCTCCCTTGGCCGGAAGCTCCATAGTTTTTCTTGGAAATTAGACATATAGATTAAGAAAATAATAATGATGGAACGTGGAATATGTTTTTCTAAATTACGTCTAACTTCCTATTGAAATGTGCGTTGGCAATTACATACGTCAAAACAAGAATTGACTTAATACATCACGTAAAAAAGACTGTATCTTTTCCTTTTTTTGCCTTTTCACTTACTTTTCTATTTTCTTTTAAACTTACTTTCACCCTTTTTCTTTTATCTTTCATTCTCTCTTTCTCTCTGTATCTGTTATTTACTTATTTATTTATTGTATATAAGTCTCGCTCCTTACCTTTCTGTCGTCTGTCGCACAAACACAAACCACTTTTCACGACTTCCACTCTGAAAACCTCATTTCTCGAACCAACGACCTTCTCCTTCGGAAGCCTTCTGCCTGAGATACATCTGCTTACATTTGATCATTTCCATTTTGTTTTACTTGCAATGTCTATTGTTTACTTTCAATATTTTTAATTCTCTTTTGCAATTGTGCAAATAAAAGCAATTGAGGTAAAATTTAAAACGTGAGAGAAAACTTTCACAGCTCTATATTGAGGCAATCATAATTTTATCAGGTCTTTTTTTAATTTCTTGTACTATCTGGTGGTTATTACATGGTGGTAAATGGTAAAGTTTTTTGATTAAATGACAAGCAAGTTCTGAAATATAATGCGAAATGGTCTTGTGGAGACACATTTTTTAATAGAGAATTATGATAGTTTAGTACAGTTGAGTACTAAATCGCCTATCTATGTAAGGTGTTTCTGAGCTGCGTATCCTGTATATTCACGCACCCCCCAAATGCGAACAGACACAGGGAAACACACACGCGAACAAACATGCGCACACAAAAAACATACGCAGACGAATACACTCGCTCCAAAATACACGCACACTTACACAAACACACACAAACACCCACATGCACAAACACACACTAACACACACTTACACAAAGACACACACAAAGACACACACAAAGACAAACTTACACAACACACACCTTACACAAACACACACTTGCACAAACACACGCCTGCACAAACACATGCATGCACAAACACACGCATGCACAAACACGCGTGCACCAAAACACAAATGCAAAAATGCATACACATTCACAAACGTACACACACACACTGACACAAAAGTATACACACACACACACACACACACACATACATAAAGGTACGTAAACACATACACAAACGTACACACATACACAAAAGTATGCGTACATACACAAACACACACGAGCCCTCACACGGGCTCATATGTCCAGGCAGTCTCCATTCCACATTAACCTCACACATGCCTCGCCTCCATGCTTCATCTCCACCCTGCGGCATCCCGCCCCGGGGGACTCTCTACGTCGTGCAGACCACGCCTCCCCTTTTCGCCCCACCCCAGTCCACCCCTCCCATCTTCTCCCCACCCACTTCACCACTCCATCCCATGCCTCCCCGCCCCTCGTGGCCACGCCACCAGCCCTCCCGCCCGCCCGCCCGCCCGCCCGCCCGCCCGCCCGCCCGCCCGCCCGCCCGCCCGCCCGCCCGCCCGCCCGCCCGCCCGCCCGCCCGCCCGCCCGCCCGCCCGCCCGCCCGCCCGCCACGGACGTGATTTCCCAGGGCGACTCTAAAATCGGCCCCTTCAGGCTCCGGGTTCGAAACCGCACCGCACCGCACCACACCGCACCGCACCGTACCCGCACCGCACCGCACCTCGCCGCGCCGCGCTGGGCCGGGCCGGGCCACGCCGCTCCGCGCCGCCGTCGACTTAGTAGCCTCTCCGCTGTCCCCGAGGACACCGCCCCCGCCGCCCCCAGGCAAATTGCCAAGAAGTATTCCTGGCGCATTTGCCTCTAATAGAAATCCCCTGCGCAGCCCTGCTAATCTGCGAGACACTGCGCTGGTGCCCTCTTCCGGGTCGTTGCTCGTGCAATGCGTGTGGAGCAGGATAAGATTCTTCCAGAGGAGGATTCATTTATCAGCGAATCAAACGTACCGATTCTTAGGAGATTCGAAATATTAAGAACGTTGTCCGGAGATCCGGGATCTTCATCTATTGAGGAAATCATTATGAAAAGAAGCCTGGAGTATCTGGATAAAACAGGTGAACATGCATAAGACAGATCAACCTACTTTACAATAGTGAACATATAAATAGGCTGAAACGCAAACACATCTTGGAACGATCAAACTACTTATGTAATCACTTATTAAATTAAATATAAAGCCACGACATCCATGAAAATGTTATTTTTGATATTTCAAAACATTTACTAAACGTTCTATAAGATAAGGTTGTGAATTTTGCAGATGTGTAATAAAAAACATTTGGGTTCGGTAAAACCCGGTGCCTATCATTGAACATGTTAAAACTAAAAATACGTGTTTTAATATAATTTTAATAATACTTTTAGCGTAGGTAAGTGCTAGTAATAAAACCTAATCACTCTACATAGCACATCACACAGATCTGCACTGCATTGCACCAGATGTCGCAACAATTTTCAGTTTCTTAATACATTAATTTTTAATATCTATAATTACCGTATACAATACAATAATTATGATTCTGGTAATTAAAAAGAGTGGAGTACTGTACTGAAATGTTATCATTTAAGTTGTAAATAATAATTATTGAGGTGATTACTGTTATGATCGTGGGCACTTAACTATAATATATACACATGCGATTACATCTAGATCAATGACAGTAGAATGTTACTTGGGAAATAGCTTGAAGACAATTCTGACTTAATAAAATAATTAACTGAATTTCTCAAGATATTTTAAATGTATGAAGGGGTTTACCTATCACTAAGAACGTCACGTGACTTTTTGTTGCGTGAGAAGTTATGTCAGGGGTATTCATATTCTATGATCACGTGTAGAAATAGCAGATAAAACAATCTGCAAATATAATAATTTTCTTCTAACAAAGACTGTAAGTTGAGGACAAATTTATTTTGTATGCGAGGACGATACATCATTTACTTTCGTGATTGGAACAATGAATTATTTAATTTAATTCAGCTGTTTGGAAGTTTTGTTATAATACAAAAAAAAGAGAATGCAAGTTTTATCCTGTATTTTATTTCTGAAAAGATGAATTCTTGCTAATATTTGGGATTTTCTTTTACCTTTCGCAATGCACTTAAAATAATTTATTTGCATGACGTTTGATAGCGCTCTAAATTATATGAAAATTACATGAAGAATCAATTATAAAGAAGTTAGTGGGAGAATTATAAAGCCGGCTTTTTAACAATGCAGATGTCGCGTGTGCCAAACTGAGGCCACACTATCAAATCAATGTAACGAATGGTAACCTGAAACGATAAAATAAGAAGGTAAATTTGGATACAGGTTGATGCATGTTTGCAGCCTTCTAAGGGCGAGTAACTTCTAATAGAGTTCACATGTCTTGATTCACTCATCATTTCTGAAGATATTATCGAACGTTTCTCGGAAGTACAAACTTAATCTGCGTACCTGCAGGGGTCTGACTGACACGATAAGTAGCTTCTTTTCTACTTGAAATCCACAATGGTGATACGTGCCGTTACAAACTCACTTTGGCCGTGAAGGATAATGGATGCCGGAGTGTTTCTGTTCCCACGATTGGGGGAGGTTCCTTATAACTGTAATGAGCATACACAGCACGAATCCACTCCCTCTCATCCAACGCAGAATATCCAGAAGGCCAGGAAGATTGGGGAGACGTCGTTATCAATAATGATTACTCAAAACAAAAGTAAACGGGAAAAGAAACATCTGTTGAAAAGTCCTTAGAACAAATCCCTTACAGAGTAATCTGAAATGATTCACGCACGCATAAACCAAACAAAACAGAAACCTAGGAGGGATACATTAGCCTACGATCAGTTAACATCGTCATAAAACTTATCCATTGTACCGTGACTGCTGAAATCCAGAGGACAAACATGTGTTTACTACTAAAAAAAAGAAAAGATTGTTGAATACTAAAAGTCAGCTAACACATTTACTTTCATGTTTCGTTTTAAAATGCAACTTTTAATCTTCGCTTTATTGATTAAATAATTAGACAGTCATTTTGTTCAAGAGAGTGTAAATTTATATTTCAATTAATTGGTTATCATGGCAACTAAAATAGCCCGAGATTGTTAGAACTAGTTAACGCCCGTGGTACGTACAAATTGATTGATTTTATTTTGAGCCTAATTTTAAAACTTCAGCTTGACTTATTTACTAATTAACTGGATGTTAAATTTTCTCAGTTTGTCTTTTCTTATTTTCATCCCATCATTCCATTTCATAATTCCCTTCGTAAGAAAACATGTAGCATCATTCAACTGTTTTTATATTTCTCTCAAAACCACAATCCCATTGATCGAGGTAAGTTATGCAGTGTATATCAGCTCGTATCGAAGGCAACAACAAGCAATAACGCTTCAGTAAATATCAACATATTTTCTTGAGAGTGAATTTCAAACCTTACTTAGTTATACAAAACTACCGAGTACGTTGTTGCTGAGGTATTAAATTGAAAGCGTCATGAAGTGAAAATTAGTATTCAGTGACTAACATCTGTTACAAGCTATTAAAACTTAATTTTAATCGGAAATCGGTTCGATTCTTTGTTAGAATTTTCACATCATGTAAAATTTTAATATTTTGATAAATTACATAAAATAGTAAAAAAGTCAATTAATTGAACGAACGTGCTAAACAAATTAATATTCATATTTCTCTTCAATTTCCATGCATTTCATTTATTACATGCGACAGTTCAGATAAAAACACAGGAAATTTTCATGTTTTCTCAAACAGTTACGTAACTTCAAAACAGCAAAAAACAATGGATATTTCATACCGTACGCTTTCATTACTTAACCCATGTTCTCTTTTTGCACACACGCACGCAGAGCAAAACAATGAGTACCAACTTCGCAGAACGCACATACAAATGACGTTTTCCGCACGAGACGCTCAGATGCCAAACTCCGCGGAAGATATTGTTATCCGGAGTCCTACATCCCGTATCTTGTTTCACATCTTTAAAGACAGAAAAACATCGCGACAGCAACACCGAGAACACGCCTTCGCCCATCGCTACTTGCTGCCCCTGCGTAGCAGAGCGTTTTCGGTGCGAAAAAGACATACACACAATTTCCAGTCGGTACACGAAAGGGAAATGTTCGCGGTTAAAACGGAATCCGGTGTTTTCTCTTTGGCACGCGGGAGCGGGAGGACGGAGGGAGGATTCGCCGGAGGCGGGGAAGGGCTTGGAGGGGAGACGCAGTCGAGGAAAACAGCCTGAAGTACGAATGTCATAAAACGGAAACGGTATCTCCTGCGATGCGGCGTTCGGAAAATTGAGATAAACTTTCTCAGTCGTTCGGAGCAAGCGTGTAGCTCCCCGCGCCCGATGCCCAAGTTGTGTTTCTTTTGTTTGGGCGCGGGGAATGGCGGGGGTGGGGGTGGAGGACAGGGGTGGGGAACGGCCGGTGGGATTGAGGATATTGACAGCTTCCTGCCCCTGCGTCGTGGGCGGCCATTTTCTAATTCTGCGGCAGAGAAGCTAGAGAAGGCGACTCGCTCCAGGTGCCATCGCCAGAGCTGAAGCCGCTTGTTTCTGGTGAAATGCGTTTCGAAATTGTTGTTTATAATGTTAAGCTTTATTGAGTACATATTTCGAAGACGAGCGACGTTAAAAGCGAGTTTTCAGATTTGTACGAATAAAAAAAGCAACATTATAAACGAGTTGCATACGCTTATTTTACTTTCCCGCATACGTACGTATATACGGAGTAATATACGTAGTATAGGGAAAGTTATGTAATGCTACGAGAAAAAATGGCGAATTTTCGGCAGAAAAAATTAGCTGCCGGGCCGTGATAACGAAAAAGTGGATAAAACCAGTTTCTAAATTAAGGGAAAAATCCTCTAACACGTGGTGTAGCCAGAGTCCCTCTTTTGTGGGTCCTTAATACCCACACTTAAACTAATTGAAAGGAAAACGTCCGTCTGTCCATCCGTCCGTCTGTCCGACCGTCTGTGAACATAGCTAGCGCCTAAACCATACGTACGATTTCTTCCAAAATGGATATTCCTCAGTTGATCTGGTTCAAGTCAAAGCTTTGGGATTTGAAAAAGAATCTATAAAATTCGAGGGTAAGCTCCCTGGACATTTTCAAAATTTTCTCAAAAACGGCTCCAACTTTTTTCTTTAATTTTCTTGTAAGAACAGAGTAAAATGCACTTATTAAGGTTGCATAGGTCCGATATTCACTGTTAACTCTGAATTTTCGAAAATTGCAAAAGTTTGAATTTTATTCGGCATCTTCCTCCAACTACAAAATTGCAGATGGAGATTTTTCCTTCAAATAAAATTTGTTCTTCATTGTGAGTTTTTTCTTTAAGATCATGTACATTGTTTTGAAAATTTGAGTAGTTTTCGGGCAATATTGCGTGTAATTTGTGCAATTTAAAAAATTACAAAAACAAGATTTTCTAAAAAACAGCTCAAAATTCTTTCTTTAAACTTTTTGTATGAATAGTGCTAAATGTATTTTACGATATGACATAAACTCCATATTGGTCTATTGGTTTTTTTTTCAAACTTACAAAAATTTAATTTATTTTACTTGCCTATCACATCGTTAATATTTACATAATTGGCAATTAGTTTGCATTATTATATTTATGGGTTTAAGTGCTTTAAATAATGTCAAGTAAAGTTTCTCGAAAACTCAACAGTTTTCTGTGAAAACTAGCTCAAATTTCTACATTTTCAGAAACGCTCAAACTCCATTTCCCTGTCCCTATCCCTGCGGAACGCCCGCAAGCGCAGTTGGAGCTTCAGACTTCGTTTCCACCAGCGAAGGAACAAAAAAAACTATCGAGTTCCAGTGCTGTTAACGTGCATGCTGCTGTCCTCTGTCCGCGTCGGCGCGTTAAGCGCCCTCGTGGCCGTCACGAAGGCGGCGGCAGAGGCGACAGACGACGCACGCGGGAGAGCGCGCGCGAACGCTCGCCGGAGACTGATCCCGCGCGCGCACGTCACGAGCGCGCAATTAACCGCGCGACGCGACGCGACTCCCGACACGGGAAGGTGAGGCCCTTTTAATTTTGTTTTAATCAGGCCTTTGTCCCCGCGCCGCATTACTCCATTACACGCGCTGCTCGGACTGCGGAAGGGGAGAGATGGCTCAGTGCATCA
>JAHLJT010007876.1:0-11237 GCA_031308135.1 Acheta domesticus
TATCTAATCCGCACTGAATGTTGTTCAATTAAGTCCGCACTTCACTTTTTGTGCACTGCAATTCACGTCGTTCACTATGGCATTTAAAACACTTCCTTCATTATTTTTCTACTCTACACTGCACGACATTTTCCTTCACAATACGGAGCACGTTATCACTAATAACACGTTTAACATAACGTATCGCTTTATAGCTTATTTAGTTAAAGCACTCGTCTACTCCAGGTAAAAAATATTTTTATTTATGGTGTAATCTACACATGGTGCATTATGGTACTTTATCCATGTATTTATGGCACATTTATGGCGTATGGGATATAAAACGTAATCCACTACCATCGGGGCTAGAACCACATGACCTTGTGGCCAGATTCGCAGTGCACGCACACAATTCCAATTCATCGGTGCCTAAAACGACCATCCGTGCGAGGTAGAGGCGGGGTGCGGGTCAGGCTTTCAGCCGCCCGCGCCGGCCCCTGACAGCTCATTCCCACTTGCGCTTTGATTCGTTGACAGCGCATGAACGCTGACGGTGTGATCGCGTTTCGCTCCGCTTCGTCCCACTTCACAAAACAGGAAAATTTAATTTTCGGCTTCCCCCTGCCCGCCGCCTCGGAAGCGTTCAATCCGTGCCCGCGCCACCGCCCTGGTCACGTCGTGTCAACGATGAGCGGATGCGCGTGTTTGGAAGCGGAAATTTGAATTTACGCTTACCTCCCTGGAGAGCAAGTCACAGTCATTAGCAGGGGTATTTGGGAGTACGTTGTTGTCTTCGCGAACGGTGTGGAAATACATACTGCCTCAATGTGCCAGGAGACCCTTAACAAATAGAATTTATTTAGTTTGAATGCATACAAACTGACTTGGACCAACTTGGCTCCAAATCAGACACTGTTTTTCAAACACAATGATTTTTAACTTCTGGAGATCATGCTTTTGAGGTAGTTGAAGTGGTACAATTATATTAACTTTTGGATTTTAATCCTATTTTTTTTTGTATTTTTGCTAAAATGTGACCTTTGATGGCGATTATATGTATTTTGTTTAATTATTATAGATTTATTTTGACTGGATTAGTTTTTCTTCCTTACACTCCAGTTACACTGGTGTAAATGTACAACAATATCTCGTCATAAATTATTACGAGATCGTGCCGTTTAACTGACATCATTTTACCTTAGGACTGTTATATTCGTGACCCGTTCCGAATTTATAGAAAACTATGGGCGCCAGGAACAGGTTACGATAATTGATAATTAAAACCAATGCTTACACAGCTAATATTAACGAATGGATAAATGTCCGGCTAGCTGGGTCAATGGGTCACGTAATGGATTATCGCTATCGCCTAGATAGCCGATTATTTCATCTGCCAACTATACAGTATGGCGAGGAATCTGAAAGGAAATAATTAAATATATCTCTAACTACTTGTCAGTTGTGATTGACTAAATGAAAATCATCTTTTCATTTCCAAAAGAAAATTTAACAATTTATTGACTTGTGAACAATTATTCTACTTTTAGGTCATGACCTCGTTTTTAAAAGAAACCTTTTTGTACTGCAGTACTATCTAAACGTGATCTTGACCGACGGCGCCCTGCTCAGTATCTTCTCACTTGAACGCTGATAATCCCAAGTCCAATTTCTCTCTCTCTAATCTTGCGACGCTGCCGACGAATCCAGCCCTCACTGCCTTAGAATATCTACCGGTTCTTACTTAATATTCACAGTTCCTAGTTCTCCCCAAGTACGTGGTAAAACATTTAAGTCCAAAACCGCAATATAAAAAAACTTTCAAAGTCCTAAGCGAATTTAACTGCTGCACATCAACTTTCAGAGTCCGAAAACTCTATTGCGTCTGACGACCAACTTACAAGTCCCACTCCCTTAATATTAAACTCGCGAGAGATCTCTGTACACTTGACGGCCTCTATCAGAATGTCATTTACTCCTACGTTTTCAGCCCTCAACGCCTCGGTATCCATCCTTCATTCTTATTTTTTTAAACAAAACGACACACTTCGACAGTCTATTCTCAGGAGTTGACAGTCTATTCTCTCTTAGCCAATCCATCCATTTCTTACCATATCAAGTAGCCACGCCCTCGATAGTCATTCCTTTCTTGACCAATCCCAAATTGTCTTATGTCTTTCTAGCCAGCACCCCCACCTATTCAAGGTCTGAATGCAGTTTATTGACCTTGCCAACCACTACGCCGGCGTTGCTAAGGCTGTATATTGCCATTTGCAGACCCTTTTAACCCAACCCATTTACAGCAAATGTTACTGTCAAAATATATAATATATTGGTATATCACACTGGAATAACCTCATCTATCAAACCCAATTTTGCAGTTATAAAATAGTGTTTAAGGATCTTTTGAGTTGTAATTGAACACACGTCGGAATTAATACCTTTTAGCAATGTCCCAAAGACGTTTAAGAGTGGTATAGGTGGAGAGGAGATACTCGTAATTTTATATCCGGAAATTGGCCTCTCTATAAATGTCCGGATGGATGTGTCACGCGTAAGTCTCTGTGTAAATATGAGGTTAGAGTTAGCAAATCTAATACAGATAATATTTAAGTTCCAAGATTGAGGGTTTTGAAATATAAAGATAAGTGATATCGCAACGGAATGTCCAGCAATCGTGTGCCTCATGTGCACTTTTACAAGAAAGTAGTGATTTTTATTACATGTGATGCATTATATTCTTAAATAAGATAAGGGTAGGATTTTCTTGTCACATTTCTATTCAACATACATATACAGTTATTGGTAAATGTAAAACATTTCAATTACATTTTCAGTGACACGTTTAAGTCCATGATCACACTGAAAAGTGATTTTATTATTCCAGAATTTGTAAACCTCCGCCATTTCATTAGTCTTCGACAACCTAATACTGAACGACTTCAAAAAAGTTTGGGTGTTTCCTATTTTCCTTCTAGGGAATTTGTGACTTTTCTACAGCGATATTCCTCACACACGTACTTTTTGGGTGGATCCTTGCTGCTCGAAATTTTAAAATATGTCCCAACTTTGTAAGTTTTTTTCAACCATTGTTTCGTCGTTAAGTTTACTCACTTTCCTGCATTTTCTGAGTTTTTAGCGTTTCTCTTCACTATTTTGGTTGAAGGATGGTCAATGATGAGATGGGGAGAATGACGTCAGGGTTCACCGTAGAATCAGGAGGAAAGAAACGGAGGAAACTTCCCGCGCGCCCCGTGCGAAGTCTTTACTGGGAACCCGAAATCAGACGTGCGGGTGTTGGAGATGGAGAGCTGCAGGAACCCGATTGAATGCGGGCCAGCACGTTCTGCCTGGGATGAAGTTGAGTCCCTCCAGCAGTTCGCCCCCCCCCCCCCGGTCGCTGCGTGATTGTCCACGCCGGCGGCGCTGAGGGACTGTTGCCTCGGCAGCCCCCGGCTGTTGCTGCCGACCTCTCACTCACCTCCGCCACTCCCCCGTCGCCCCCCGCCCGTCCCTATTGCATTCTCGTTCTTACTCCCATGCCGCCCCCCCGCCCCCGCCCCCCGTCACCGCCGCAAGGAAGCTCTAGGCCTCCAGCCCAAGTGACGTCCCCGCCGTTCCCATTTCCGTCCTCACCCTCACCCCCTTCCGCACACGCCGTCCCCCACCCCCGTTCCCCGCTGACGTCCTCCCCGCCACTCTTGCGTTCCCATCCCCGTCTCAGCCGTCCTCATTTACCGTTCTCACCTTGGCCCCTGTTGTCGCCATCCCCGCGTCTCTTCCTGACCGCCAGCCTCCCCGCCCGCGCTGCTGCCGCATTCACGCTCCGTCTCGGGCAGTCGTGGAGCCGTGGCCTTCGCGTCCCTACCTCCGGCGGACTGCCGCAGCGCAGCGCCGCGCCCCACACGACGTCGACCTGCCCTACGACTCCCCTCCGGCGCAACCAGCCCCAGACCCGCGCTCCCAATTGCTTCATTGGAACGCCACTCGCTCTCTTACTTAGTCAGTTGCAGCTTACAATAAATTGGGCCTTTTACTCTAAATTGCTCTCCGTACACATTTTAAATCTCTTAAAAAGACTATTTTCATCTTGATCTTCTACCGTTAACATCACTCATGCTTTCGCATTCCTTAAATTATGCGCCAAAATCTGACCCACCGATTATTAAACCCTCTTTGGAACTAATCGAATCTAATCTCGTGCATTTTTATTTGCCCGCGTTCAAGAAAGTTTCATTTCCACATAAAATTGCGGGGAATAAACGTTAATGGTGCTCGGGCAACCGAGCTTAAAATGTAAAACAAAGCTCCGCTCCTAGAGAGCAGCTGCAAGGAGGCCGACTGTGGCCTCTCGCGAAATTAAATAGAAGACCCCCGAGAATTCCCAGGAGCCACAGCGTCTTTGCAAGAATGTTTCTTGCATAAAAAGCCAAGCAAACTGTTGCAAGTGATTGCTGTAGATGTTTCTTCCGATGGCAAGTAGATTTGTCACCCATCATAGCGGATAAATTAGTGTGAGTTATTGAAAGGAAGAATCCTGTGATGAATTCTCTTTGCTAAGCGTGTTCAAAAGCCCAGAAATTTGAGCTTGAATAGTTAATGAACAATTAAGGAGCATCTGAGCTTATTCTCAACTTTCTCAGCGTCTGTGACAGCATTAATGTGCTGATAACATTCTTTTTGTATTTTAGGAGCCGAATTTTGCGTGATTCATTGCAAGAGAGGTTATGCTGCTAAATACGCATGTCGTGTTCAGCGTCATTATTGTTTCATCATTTCTCTAATGTCTTATCAATGTTGTTGCTGTATAAATCGACTCTTCCGATCATAAATACTAATCTGTGGCGTTTCATCGAGTTAGAATTGTATCTAACACGTACTCTATGAATTTAAACTGCACAGTTCTTATTGTTAGTACTAGAAAGACTGATTTATAACACATTTTACGTAATCCTTATCATTGGTGTACTCTAATTTTGTAAAATTTCTGCTGTAGTAATGATTCTGTGCTGAATTGTTAAAAATTAGTGTCCTCGCGATTTTAAATGTAGTACTCAACTCTAAAACGTGTCACTTTTTAGTTACATTACAAACCAGAACATCAGGTACATTTAGAGAATAAAATCCGGCCGTATTTTGAATCTACAATTATTCTTGTAGCTAAAAATTCACGAACACTCGAACACGTAACTCATCAATGTTAAGCCGTCAGCCCTGAACGTTGTCAAAATTATAATGAAGAAACCAAACGTGAATGAATAAAAGTGAAAGAAAACTCATAATCGCGAGGAACGTGCAGTTCACTTACTGAGGTAAATTAGCGAGTTGAATTCAGCAGACTTAACTGCCTAGACCAGCACATATTTTCTCGAATATTCTTGAGGAAGATTCTTTATGAAGATTTGAGATGTTGGAACCTTCTAATGGTTCTGTGATGCTTTATCAAATTAGAAAAAACATTTTAGGCATTTATTACATAAGCTGAATAAAGCGTTCATTGAACGCGAATACAGCCAGATTTATCAATACTTGCAGTATACTTTCTAGGATCCGTTCGCTGATTGAATTAGCTGACATCATACACATTGATATTTCTATTCAAACGAGATTCGTTGAATATACAAAATTTTGTTATTATTTCTTAATAACTAGCAAGTACTCCACTTGACGCTTAAGAGGTGGGAAATTTATTGAAGTGTACCCCTGGTTCAAAGCCACAGTTCGCATATGAAAGTTCCTTTGCTGAGCTTTGCTCCGGTCGCCCACCAAGAACTTTGCCAGCAACTGCGTCGTCTCGCAGACGACCTTAACGCCGAAAGCCCTTACATAAACAAGGCTCTTCCGAATGCAGTAATGTTTTTGCTATCGACTGCAGACAGCTGCCCGGAGCCCTGCAGAGATCGATACGCCGTCGAGTACACGCCAGATGGTGCGGTTCCGCGGCGGTGCTTAGGCCCGCTTTCTGTGGGGGGAACAAGGGTATGCCACCCTATCACGAGTTTCACCCCTCTGGATACGTCGTAGCAATTTATTTGAAAACTTTGCTTTTTCCATTATCATTACATACATTTTTTAATCAATTTATCATCAAATTTATTAAATATCGTGCACACAAGGTGTGCTCCGGAAAAATGACGCTGAATAAACCCGCTAAATAACAATACATAATTGAAAGTAAAAGTACAAATGGTTACTATTCTTTAAACCCATGGGGATCAATATACCCTTTTTCTGCGATTCGGCAGCTAGAAGGCTTCCTGGAACTAGTTGACGGAACTTCCTTCAGACATGTCGCGGCGGCTTTCACGGTATCTACCGTCCCACAACGATGACCCCTTTACTCTTCTCTTCGAGAAAACGAAAAGAAGACCGCTGACACCAGATCGGGACTGTATGGTGACTGGGGCAACGTATGCCACACTGTTGTCGAGCAGGAACTCGCTAACAATGAAGGCGATATGAGACGGCGCGTTGTTATAATGGAGTCGCCAATTTCACTGATCTCTTTACCGACTCGAAGCATCCGGTATCCAGAGCATTCAGGAATTTTTACTGTGTGTGGGTGTGTGTGTGTGTGAAAGTAATATTTTTTGTTAATGTTATGATTCAGTGTTTTGTTTTTGATGTAGTGTGTTAAAGAGGGTTCATCGGAGGGTTCGCTGAGAAAGTAAGTTGACGGAGGAAATTAGTTTCAGAAAACCGAATGAAATAAATCAGTGCGCCATTGTTGGTGGCTTTGAAATTGATATTGTGTTATTATTTGCAGTAGTATTCCAACAATAGATAATCACCGTACCTGTAAAGGTGGCTTTGCTGTTCCCTACGATCGTACAAATTTTCTGAAACGGTTTAAGTGTTTGGGGCCCAGGCTCGTGTATTCAGAGTAACGGCGATGCACCGGCTAATCAGATATCATTTTTTTATCATAAGAGAACCGTTACAGTGGCACACTAACGCAAGCCGAATAAGAGTAATAAAATTATTATTTTTGTTTACATAAACACTGGACCGTTTACAGTGGCAGCCCAATGTCGAGCACAGGGCTTTGAAAAACATTTGGAGCCGTTTACAGTACCGAACACATTTTAGACACACAATTGTGGACACCGTGGTAGGACCATATACGAATATTGGCGAGCGAGCGGACTTGAAAAAAATTGCCTCCCATAGTGCATCATGACACGGCCGTCTCACCAAACATCTTTGTAACAAGATTGTTAAAGATTGAAAACGATATCTTTGGGGGCAACGGTACAAGGTATAGGGAAATTGCAGTGTGGAAATATTTAAAAACGCAATTAACAATCTTTATTACAATGTTGTTGTTCTTCTTTAATCCCTAGCCAATTCCGTTTTCGTAATTCTTATTGCGTTAAGGTTGACCCCCAAGAGTGTTAGCAGAGCTTGAGTTGATGTCAGCAAAACAAATGCATATTGTGATCTCTGTTCATAAGGTCTGTGCTAAAATATCCGCATATTTTGCGCTTGACATAATATCAACTTTATATATACTAATATATGAGTAGGGAGAGGATTATTACGACCTAAAAATCTTGACATATGTTATTAAAATAAGTATTTATGACCTAACTATTCTGAAATATGCACTTAATATGCAATAAAATTAACAATACTTCATTTCCTGTATAAAACATTCTGATAAAATGCAGAAGACGTTTGCTTCGAACGAAAATATATATTTTGTGCACACATAATACAATCTACTCTGCTTCGTGAGAGAAATAACTTGAAGTGAATATTCACCTTGGTGAAATACATTGTTTGTCTTGTTGCATTTCCGTTTCCCTGGTTTAAAAATAGATATCAAGAAATACCCTACGCTTGCACAAGTATTTTATCACTATAGAAAAGAAAGAGAAAAGCGCAACTATGACAAGCTCATTCTAAACAATGAAAAGCTCTTGAAATAAATAGTAGGTTCTATGAAGGGATGAAACGTTTCATAGATAATATTGTACTTCTGTAAAGTAAATCAGAGAATACTGAGCCTGTAATTACATGAAGTATGAACCAATAGGAAAAAGTGGCCGAATATTACACAAATATGCACTAAACTGTTAATCTACATAGCATCCAATTTTAACCCAACCTTCAAGAAATTTCATTTAGCTACGCCCTGCAAGCAACGAACCCAAATATGCAAAATCATAGAAATCCGCTCCCTAGGACATGCGTTTTAATAGGCAACCGTTTGCAGGTTCCGTCGGTGGGTGGGTTGAAGTGTCTTGGAAATGAGACGGGTGTAGACCCTATGTGCTCCGCCATCATATTTTTTTTTAGTGAGGCGTGTTTTGAAAGGTGAGATTGCCGGCCGCTCTTAAAACGGAAGGCGGAGAGCGGGAGTGCGGGGCGGTGCACCGTAGAAAACGCCCGAGGGGCGCTGGGGGGGGGGGAGCGCGCTCGGCTTCCGCAGCCACCATATCAATCTCGCTGATGGCCCCGGCCACTTCTCCCTAGCCAGGGGCTCGGAGGGGGAACAACACACTTGGAATCTTTGACATTCGCCCACGTGGGACGTAATACGGAGTAAAACCAATACCAAATAAGTCGGCAGTCTTCTGTTTTGTTCTTCTTCTTTTCATTATACCATTATATTAATGTTAATATTTGAATTTGTTTAAAGAATAGTCACTCCGACTGGGAATTTAACCCGAGTCTCCTTGTTTAGGCCCAATTGTTCTGACTGACATTGAGATCTGACAACTAAATTAAATGATGATAATTATTATTATTACCTATCGTAGCCCGATGTGCTGAAGCCACAGATAATGCCTGTGAGATAAAGACGTACATGTTCCGTGTTACTTAGATAAGTGAATAAACGCACTGTGCCAAGAGAAAATATTTGAGAAGCCAATACAGTGCCGCAGACGATTAAAGGCTCCGAGTCGTAACTAAACGGAGCAAGACTAGTAATTGTGAACTTTTCGTTAAGTTCTGTAGTATTTTTTCTATTAAATTTCTTTCAAGTGTTGAACAAACAACCCTAGAAACATACTATGTTATTAAATATTATATCTTTCCCTGTTGTTTGTTCAACATTCTGATTAGTATTTGACTGGAAAGAGGGGATCAGATGATTTTTCAGAATATTTTTATTTACAAAATTATCTGTAACTTCTATAATTAATTCTAAATTATTTAACAATTTTTATCAATCTGAAATAAACATTCAATAAATACTATAGCATAATTTTCAAATTGATTGTTCATTATGAAATTTTGGTTCATGTTGCATGTGTTCAGTCATGGCATTCATGCACTCGTAGAGCGGATTCCGGCGAAAGCCATTTGTACTACGTGTGTAACGATTAGTAGGTCAGCTAATACCAATTATTATTAAACCTTGAGTGTAAACTACACAAAAACATTTAGAAAGATACAACTTCATAATCCACTACTTTTTTTAAGGTCGCATCAACATTGTCATTAGCGACCACTATTGGGTTTAACGTTATGTAACTGGAGATGATATGATGTGATGATAGGGGGTGAAAGGACGCACACAAATAAACCATGCCCGAGACGAGACTCGAACCCGCGATCCTTGGGTCCGAGATCGCTACGACACTACTGCTTTAGCGATCTCGGCCACTGGGAATCGGCAATCCAGTAAATTTTCTTGTAAATTTTCATCTGCGAAGAAACTATAGAAAATAGAATATTATCATGTACTTATATGCTCGCATTTCCGGCGCTCTTGTGGACAACAACTGTACTAAGTGTGAACGATTCATTGCTTACAAACATGATTAGTTTCATTTTCTTATTAGTATATTTGCGTTGCCTTAGTTTTATCCCAATATATTAAACAATCTTCCCCTAGGCCAAAAATACGTCGTTTAAAAGCCTATTGAAAACATAATGTAAATGGAAGTATTACACCACGAACTTTGGGTGTTTCTTGCCATACTGCCTTAAAAAAGAGGTGAGAACTGAAGTTTTACGACAGTTTGTTCGAAGATGGAAGAGGTCAGAGTTACGACCACCCGTAAAAGGTCCACGCGGCTCTCTGGCATCAAGTTGACACTCAAGTCGGGTGAAAATTCCCGGGCGTTACGGACAGAACGGGCGAGACGACTGGTAAACTTGTTAATTGATTTTTTTCTTCCTGGAGTTTTTTCCAGCTTCAAGAGATGTCGATTTCGACTATCCCGCCGGGTACCCGTTATGCCCATCATGGGGACACATTAACGTTTTCACTGGGCACACTTGCGGGCTCCTCGGTCAGTGTCTGCAGAGACTCATAAAGTCTTCTGCCATGACACACATGTATAAAAGGCAAGTGACAATGAACCATGCCCAAGGTGAGACTGGAACCCGCGACCTTCAAACCGAGGCGCTGAGTCGGCACAAGCTGTAGCCACCTCGGCCATCCAGTCGGCAGGACTTATAATAGATGAATGTGATAAATTCCCAAGCAGTGGCTGGTAATTAACTATTCTCCGATTTAATTTCAGTGATTTTTGACGTTCGATCAGTTGGGTCGCGGTTATGCAATCGATAGTTCCAATACCAATATTTAAGTTGTAATAAATTTTTGAGTGTATGACCGCAAATCGTGGTTGTTACGGTTCATAGTTATCCAATCAAGATCTTCAATACCAAACATTATGTCGTCACGAAGCTTTCGATTGGATAGCCGTGTCCCCTCATCCCACGTCAGAAGTCACTGTATTTAAATTGGAGTTTACGAAGATGGTATAAAAACGCAATACCCTACTTGATTTCGCTACCCGGCTACGTATAAAAATATTTAGAGATTGCTGCCTGTGCGGTTATAACAGAATTGTATAATGGTGGCCTGCAGGCCGCATGCGGCTCGCGGTGCCATTTAGTGTGTGTCTGCGGTTATTAGTCAAAACTAGTTAGTCAAAAAGGATAGTAGTCAAAACTGAAAGTCCCTATAACCATGTCGAGTGCATTGCGCCTTGTCGGAGTCAAAACCCCCTAGTGTAAAAATAGGTTAAGTTTACATTTGATTTTATTTTGTAAATTTAAAAATTCAAAATCCCCCAATCCCTCAAACGCACGATTTTTTAATATATATCTTTAAATAACTCCTCCCACTTTCCAAGGAAAGTGAGGGAAAGTGTAAAAATTACAATGGAGAAAAATTGAGGGAATTCGCAGCTTTCAATGAACTGTATATTGCAAATACATTTAAAAAGAAAAAACATTCATAAATATACATGGTCAGCACGAGGTTAGATCCATAATCGATTATATAATTGGAAATC